>JAQQSU010016967.1:0-10812 GCA_028627135.1 Pseudochirops cupreus | reverse complement strand
TGAGCTCTGTTCCAAAGGGGCACTGTCTCAGGCTTTAGACTTTTATTTTGTGGGGGAGGTGCTGCTATCTTCAGAGCTAGTATTGGGAATCTGCAAGTTTTTGGTGCTTCGAAGGTGGTGTGATCCTAGAAGCAACATATTCATTGCTCTTCTTTTCTGTAATTTTATCTTTACCCAAGAAGGACCACTGGTCTCCATGTAGCCATAAGATCTTGCACTCTCTTTGCCTTGGAACTGAAACCAGAGTTCCTGCTCTTTTTTAACCAACCCACATAACTGCTCTCTGACCTGGAAATGAGATCCAGAACTGCTTATGGGCAATAGTTACCAGTCAGCACTATTTGTACCCAGTGTCCACAAAAGTGCCCCCATAATCTCTTTCTGACCAGTTGTCCAAGCACTTTATCATTTCTGGTTTGTGAACACTTGAAGCTGCTACTGCTGCTGCTGCTGCTCTTGGTTCCTTCTCATGTATTGGCTCAGGACAGATTTCTACCCTGATGTAAAAGATTTCTCCTGTCAACCTCTTAAAGTTTTCTTAGGCTGAAAAAATTTTTCATCCTGCGCTATTGTTGGCTCTGCCACTGCAAAAAGAACAAAATGATTTGAGGTGTTATTTTCTCTTTTTTAAAGTTTATTTATTTTTAGTTTTCAACATTTACTTCCCTAAGTTTTAAATTTTTACCTCCTCTTTCTCCTTCCCCCTCCTCAAGATGGCATGTGATCTGACAGAGGCTTTTCATATGCATTCCTATTAAACATATTTTCACATTAGTCATGTTGTATAGAAGAATTATTACAAATGGGAGGAACCATGAGAAAGAAAAATCAAAGCAAAATTAGAAAATAGTCTGCTTCTCTCTGCATTCAGACTCCGTAGTTCTTTTGCTGGATGTGAATGGCATTTTCCAACACAAGCCCTTTGGAATTGTTTTAGGATCTTGCATTGCTGAGAAGGGCTAAGTCTTTCAAAGTCAGTCATCACACGCACTGTTGTTACTGTGTACAATGCTCTGGCTCTGTTCAGTTCATTTAGCATAAGTTCATATAAGTCTTTCCAGGTTTTTCTGAAGTTCACCTGTTTATCATTTCTTGTAGCACAATAGTATTCCTTTGAGGTATTTATTCTCAAGTTTTTTGAAGGGAATGTTGGAAGATTTCACCTGGATGACAATTCCTAATTTGCCATCTTGACTCTAACTTGAGACTCTTAAATTAAAAAAAAAAAGGGTCCAAGGTTACAAAGCTACTTAATGGTATAATGTTAGGGGAATTTGAAGATCTTCCCTACCCATTAATAGGCCTATGTGACCTGCTTTGAGCTTTGGCTTAGCTCACAGCTTGAGTCATATGGAGCCCATGGTGGGAAGAGCTTCCTGAATGGGTAGAGCAGGAAGGGTGGAGCAGGAATAAAGGGCAGGGTAGAGCTGAGGCAGAGCAGCTAGTGTAAGTGATAGGGAGGAATTTTGCCTGGAGGAGCTTGTTTATGGGGAGGCCTATTAGAGGGAAGGCTTGGTGATACTGGCATTCCCTGCATTGGTGATGTGTATAAACTTTCTTGTCACCATGGTGGAATTGGCTTTCTTGTATCTGAATAAATGTCTTGGTTTTGTCTTTGAGGAAAAAATTTTGGTATATTTTCCAATTCAACCCAGCGAATATGCCTGTATAGTCATAGCAGCTGCTGTGGGTATCACAATGGAAATATAAATGGCTAGTCTGGAACTAGGAAGTCCAGTTTTCCAAATCCCTACTTCATGGTATTTTACATTGCTTTCTCTCTTTTAAAAAGGTATTCATTTTCCCCTCCAGTCATCCACCCAAGGCATCTTGACACGCATAACCTCCTTCTCCTTTCCCTCTCTCCTAATTTGCATTTTCAATTTAGTAATAGTAATCAGATCAATGTCACTAACTTATCTTTATTCATTTTTTCTTCCTATTTAAGATAGTTTAGGAAAAGTAATATTTCATTTTTGAATTTATATGTCAAAAATGTATGACAGTGTTTTGCACATAGTTGACACTAAATAAATGTTTTCTTTATTCATTCATTTGTACATTTCTTATCCACTTACTCAAAAAAAACATTAAGCACTGACTCTATGCAGAACACTACATTGGGAAAAGAAGAAGAAAATAAGTATGTACTATGAAACAGGCATTGTGAATCTCACTTGATCCTCACAAAAACTCTAGGAAGTATTTGCTGTCATTATCTACATTTTTTCATAGTTAAGGAAACTGAGGCAAAATAATGACTTTTTCTCTGGGTCACAAAAGTAGTAAATTTCTAAGACTGGATTTGAACTTAGGTCTTATTGATTCCAGGCCAAGCACTCTATTCACTACAGCAACTAATTGCCTCTAGGGCAAATGCAAACTAGCTGTTAGATAAATATATGAATATTTAATGAGTTCTTAATTATTTTAATTTTTTTTATTTTTTTTGTTTACATCATTGATTTCCACAAGATTTTGAGTTACAAATTTTCTCCCCATCTTTCCCCTACCAATCACCCCAAAAATAGAGATCCCACTGTATACCCCATCCACCAATCTGACCTCTCCTATATCCTCCCCCATCACCCCTCTGACTTTCTGATAGGGTAAGATGGATCTCCCTATCCTAGTGCCTGTATATCTTATTTCCCAGTTGCATGTAAATAGCAATAATAATATAATTATTATTATTATATTTATCATTTGATTTTAGAACTTTAAATTCTGGATTCATTCTATTCCTCCTTTGTCACTCATCCCCACTGGAAAGTCAGGTAATTCAATACAGGCCGTACATGTGTAGTTATGCAGAATATCTCCACAATGAACATATTGTGTAACACTGACTATATTTAACTCCTTCCTATTCCCCCCACCTTGTTCTGCTCTCTACTTTTTCCCTGTCTCTTTACTGAAGTGTGTGCTTCTAACATCCCTCTCCCCCAACCCTGCCCTCCCCTGCATATTCCCCTCTCTCATTCCCATCTCCCTTACTCTCCTGTAGGTCTAGATACCCACTTTAGAGTGTATTTCATTCCTTTCCTAAGCCAAATTCAATTGAGACTAAGGGTGATACATTCCCTTTTGCCTTCCTCTTCTTCCCCTCCATTGTAACAGTTATCCCTTGCCTCTTCTATATGAGATGATTAACCCCATTCTGGCTCTCCCTGTCTCCTCTCATTCTATTCCTCTCCCACCTCTTAATTACATCTTTTCAAATATCATCCTTTCCTATTCAATTGATCCTGTGCCCTCTGTCTACATACACATAAATACTTGTATTCACATATGAATTCATGTGCATATATATCCTCCTATATAGACATGTGTATGTAAACATATTTATACATTTATATTCCCTTCACCTATCCTCATACTGAGAAAAGTTTCACAAGTTACAATTCTCATTTTTCCATGTCAGCATGTAAATAGTTCAACTTTGATAAGTTCTGTATGATTTCTTTTCTATGTTTACCTCCTCATGCTTCTTGTGTTTGAATGTCAGATTTTCTGTTCATTTCTGGTTTTTTCCTCAAGAATGCTTGGAAGTCCTCCACCTCATTGAATGACCATATTTTCCCTTAAACATTATACTCACTTTTGCTGGGTAAGTTATTCTTGGTTTTATTCCTAGCTCCCTTGATTTCTGGAATGTCATATTCAAGGCCCTTTGGTCCCTTAATGTAGAAGCCGCTAGATCCTGGGTTGTCCTGACTGTGTTTCCACAGTATTCAAATTGTTTCTTCTTGGCAGCTTGTAATATTCGTTCCTTGACCTGGGAACTCCAGAACCTGGCTATAACATTCCTAGGAGTTTTGTTGGTTTTTTTGGATCTTTTGCAAGAGGTGATCAGTGAATTCTTTCAAGGTCTATTTTGCCCTCTGGTTCTAAAACATCTGGGCAATTTTCCTTAAGAATTTCTTGAAGTATGATTTCTAGGTTCTTTTTTTGGTCATGTCTTTCAGATAGTCGAATAATTTTTAAATTGTCTCTCCCAGATCTGTTTTCCAGGTCAGTGTTTTTTTCAAGGACATATTTCATATTGCCTTTTAGTTTTTCATTTGTTTGGATCTGTTTAATAGTATCTCAATTTCTCATGAAGTCATTTGCTTCCATTTGCTCCACTCTAATTCTGAAGAAATTATTCTCTTCAGTTAGCTTTTGGGATTCTTTTTCCGTTTGGCAAATTTGACTTTTTTTAAAATTTGATTTGTTTATTTACTTTTAGTTTACAAGATTCAATTCCATAATCTCTTGAGTTTCAAATTTTTCCCCTCCCTCTCCCCTTCCCAATCATCGCAGCATGCAATCAAGTATTGGACTGCAAATATTTTCAAATTGGACATTAGTCTGGTTGTAGAGAAGGATTCCAACCAATGGAGTGAACAATGGGAAAAAAGAAAGAGAACCAAACATGAAAAAGAATGATAGCATGCAGATTGCTTCAGTCTCCATTTAAACTCTGTTCTTTCTAGATCTTTCTCTGAATGTAAATATATCCTTCCATACTGAGACTAGTAGAGTTGTCTTATAACTATGTGTTGCTGAGATTGTATCCCAAAGAGATGATAGAAGTAGGAAAAGGACCCATATGTACAAAAATATTTATTGCAGCTCTCTTTGTGGTGGCAAAAAACTGGAAATTTAGAGGACACCCATCAATTGGGGAATGGCTGAACAAGTTGTGGTAAATGAATGTAATAGAATACTATTGTGCTATAAGAAATGGGAAGGAGATGAACTTCATGATTACCTGGAGAGGCTTATACAAATTGATGCTAACTGAGAAGAAAGGAACCAGGAAAAATTTGTACACAATCACACACAATCGTATGTGTGATTACCAATCCTGATAAACTTTACTCTTCTCAGCAATGCACAGCTATAAGACAACTCTACAAGTCTCAGGATGGAAGGAGATATCTACATTCAGAGAAAGATCTAGAAAGACCAGAGTTTAAATGGAGATTGAAGCAATACATGCTATCATTCTTTTTCATGTTTGGTTTTGTTTCTTTTTTTCCCATTGTTCACTCCAATGTTTACAACCCTTCTATACAACCAGACTATTGTACAATGTGAAAGTATTTGCAGATCCTATACATGATTTCATACCACTATGGGGGCCCATGGGGAAGGAGGGGAGAAAATTTGAAACTCAAGGGATTGAATCTTGTAAAGTAAAAGTAAATAAACAAGTCAATGAAAAAAAAATTTTTTTTAATTGTCCAAAGTCACATAGTGACTTGAACCCAGTCCACATCAAGGGACACCTCATCCAACATTCTTTCCAGTGAACAATGATACTAGTTATCACTCCTCTTGGGTATAGTGTCTGGTGAAAACAATTTCAGTAATGCCTAGAAGTATACCTTTAAAATATCTGTGTTATCTCTCTTCCCCTTTTAATATCATGAATTTTCATGATTTAATCAGGAATATGAAATGTTAAATGATATTTTTTTCAAAGTTCATTACATAAAATGAATAAAAGTGATAAAAATGGTGAATGATAGATGTTTAAACCAATATAGGGTAAACCATATTAGGATTAAAACACCTTTATATCTATTATCACCACTATTATTCAATGTTATACTAGAAGTGCTAGTTTTAGTAATAAGAGAAAATAAATTTAAATTAGAATATGTAAAGAAGAAACAAAACTATTACTCTTTGCAGATGATATGATGACATACATAAAGAATACTAAAGAATCAAGTAAAATACTATTTGAAATAATAAACAAGTTTAGCAAAGTTGCAGGATATAAAATAAACCTACATTAATTGTCAGCATTTCTATATACTGGTAACAACACCCAACAGCAAGAGATGGAAAGAGAAATTCCATTTAAACTTATTGTAGATGTTACAAAATATCTTATGGAATTGAACGCTAAAAACTAAAAATAAGAAAATACGTTTTAAAATACAAAAAAAACACCTTTATAAAACAATCATATTTAATGATGAGACAATTATATATATGTAATTTAATATTGTCTGCCAGAATCTCCCAGTCTCATTCATTTTTCAGCACTAGGTGCTGACAAAACAAATACTTAAAAGTTTAGAAAGAACACTTTCTCTCCTACATGAGTTATCCATACATCTCCAGAACAGTTTGTCTCATTTGATTAACACTGAAAAAAGATCACTGTTTTGATTTTCTCTGTCAATCAGATTTCTCCAAGAAGGGTAACAATCCAGAAAATTACAAATTTTCTAATAAAAGATTTTTCTGGAAGCATAAAATGAGGAGAATAAGAGACAAAGTAGAAAATGTGTAATTTTTAATTACAACTGATCCTGTTGAGAATAGCATGGGAAGATACCATTGCCTTGGAGGAAGATGATCAGAGAACTATTAAGATAGAATCTGCCTTGAGTAACATATAAGCAAAATATTAAGATAATTGTGCTTATTTTCCCTGAAGAGAAGAATATCTTTTAAATAAGGTCAAACAGAGAAATAAGATCAATAAGCATGCCAAGAGTTTTCTTCCTTTTAGGAGATGTTTGATCATTGAGATCCCTACAGTTGAAAATTTTAAGGTCAAGTAGTATTGTTCACCAGTGGCTTCCAGTGTTGAATATATATATATAAAACTTGTTCTAAAAAGGAATGTAACATATGGCACACAAAAGAATTTTCTAGCACTAAAATATGTATCCCTTATTATAATGAAGGATGGTGGTCATAGAGCTATCCTTTGAATCAGAATGACATAAGCATAAGTTTTGTCTTTAACACATGCAAAATATATGACTCCACACAAGTCATCTAACATTAAAGTGATACATTCAACATTTTTTTTATTACTATTTATGTTTATTCCCTTGGTGAAGGCCTCCATTTTAATTTTATATTTATTTTAATCGTATTTCTTCAATTTTGACTTTTTTCTTTTCTCAATTTTGAATTCTAAATTCTTTCCCTCCTTCCCACTCCATCCCACCCTTTTTGAGGAGGTAAGCAATATGATAGAAATTATACAAGTGAAAGTATGTAAAACTTTTCAATGTTAATTATTTCTTAAAAGGAAGAAAAACAAAGAAAGTAAGAAAATTATACTTTGATTTACAATCTGAAGTCATTTGTTCTCTCTCTGGAGGTGGATAGCATTTTTTCATCCTGTTTCCTTTGGAATTGTTTTGAATTATTGTATTGGTCAGAGTAGCCATGCCTTCCACAGTTGATCATTAATACAACATTAGTTTTACTGTGCATAATGATATCCTAGTTCTTCTCATTTCACTCTGCAACATTTCATAGAGTTCTTCCCATGTTTTTCTGAAACCATCATCTCATTATTTCCCAATTCACAATAATACTCCATCTTCATTATTTACTACAATTTGCTTCACCATTCTGAAATTGATAAACATCCCCTCAGTACCTACTAGCCAATTCTTTGCAACAAAAATAGTATACACACACACACATACACACACACACACACACACACATTTCTTTTTTCTTTAGTCTTTTTGACATATAGATCAAGAAGTGGTATTTTTGGGTCAAAAGGTAACCATTCTTTTAGGTCCCTTCAGGCATAATTCCAAATGGTTCTCCAGAATGGTTGGACGAGATCACTATTTTTCCCTCATCTTTTCCAGAATTTGTTATTTCTGATGGATGTGAGAGGGTACTTCAGAATTGTTTTAATTTACCTTTCTCCAATCAATAATGATTTAGAACTTTTTTTTTATATGACTATAAAGAGGTAGTTTTTATTTCTTCTTCTGGAAACTACTTATTTCTATCCTTTGACCATTTATCAATTAGGGAATGGTTTTTATTTTTATAAATTTGACTCAATTCTATATTCAGTACATATTTAAAAAATAAGACCTTTGTCAAAGAAATTTGCTATAATCTTTTATTACTTCATTGTTTAGCAAAATGTAGTTTCTCTAATTATGCCTCTTAATTAGGTCTATTTTTGCTTTTGCTTTGTCTGAGATCATTATTGCTAACCATGTCTTATACTTTTGCTGAAGCATGTTAGATCCTACTCCAACTTTTCTTTTTAACTCTGTGCATGTCTCTCACTTTCAAGTATCTTTCTTTCAAACAACACATTGTTAAATTCTCGATTCTCATACATTCTGCTATACCTTTTGGTTTTTTTTAGTGAGCTCATCTCATTCACATTTATAATTACTGTTTTCCCTTCTTTCCATTTACTTCTGTTTCCTCTTTCTCTCTTTTTTTTTACTTTGCCCCTCTTTAAATGTTTAGTTTGCTTCTAACCAAGATACCCCTTAATTTGCCCTCCCTTTTATCATGTCCAACCAGTCTGTTATCCCCCTCTACCTCCTATTTCCCTATTGAGTAAGTAATATCTGTATCTGCAACTCTGTGCGTGTATTTCCTCTTTGAACTATTTCAAATGAGATGTTAAATCATTGTCTGCCATAACTGCCCATCCCTTTCGCCCTCCACTGTAAAATCTCTTCATTGCATACATCTTTTATGTAAGAAAACTTTACCTTGTCCACCTCTTCCATTTCCCTTCTGCCAGTGCATCCTTCTTTCCCATCCTTTCATTTTTTTTGTAGAATAATCCAAAACAATTGACTCACACTCTTGATCTCTGTCTATGTAAACTCCTTTGAACTTCACTAGTAATGATAAAATTCTTTGTTTTTTGTATCATCTTATTATATAGGAGTATAAACAGTTTAACTTTATTAACACCCTTATGATTACTCTTTCAGATTTAACTTTTTATGTTTCTCTTGAGTCTTGTGTTTGAATGTCAAATTTTCTATTCAGCTGTGAGATTTTCATCAAGAGTGTTTGAAAATGCTCTATTTCATTAAATATCAATCCCCCCCCCCAAAAGATTAAGCTTAGTTTTGCTGGGTAGGGTATTCTTTATTATAGTTATATTTCCTTTGCCTTCAAGATTATCGTATTCTGAACTCTGAATTCCTTAAAGTGAAAGTCAATAAATTTCATGGAATCCTAAACAGGGCTCCACAACTTTTTTTTTTTCATTCTGACTTCTTGAAGAATTTTAACTTTGACCTGAGGTTCTGGAACCTGGTTTGAATATTCATAGTATGGTTTTCATTTAGCAATCTCTTTCTGGAGGTGATTGGCACATTCTTTCAATTTTTATATTGTTCTCTGAATCTTAGGTATAAGGGGAATTTTCCTTTATTTCTTGAAATATAATGTATAATTTCTTTTTTAGGTCATGGCTTTAGGGAAGTCACATAAGTTTAAAGTTATCTTTTCTTGGTCTATTATCCAGGTCAGATGTTTTCTCAATGAGATATATCTCACTTTCTTCTATTTTGAAATTCTTTTGACTTTATTTTATTTCCATTGAATATATTATGCTTTCGCTTAGTTTCCACTTGTCCAATCCTAATATTAAGGTATTATATTCTTCTTGGAGCTATTGTACTTCCTTTCCCATTTGGCCAATTCTGCTTTTAACAAATACTTTTTTTCAGTGAATTGTTCTCTTCCTCCTCCTCCTTCTCCTCCTTCTTCTTGTTCTTCTTCTTCTCCTCCTTCTCTTGTTTATTATTAGGCCAATTCTGTTTTTAAGGTGTTTTTAATTATTTGTGCCTCTTTTACCAAATTGTTCATTCTCTTTCATAATTTCCTTGTATTATTCTCATTTCTGTTCCTTATTTTTCTTCTCCCATTCATCTCTTTCTTCAACTTCTTTTTAAAATTTTGTTCTGAACTTCAGAAATAAAGCATTTCCACAACATAGTAGAACGGAAAAAAGATGATTGCACAAATCTATTGTGTACAATATGCTATTCCTTTTAAATATGTTAATCATATAATTTTTTTATTTTTTTCTTTATTTTCCATCCCATCCTAGAGATGGTTGCCATTAGACACGCACCAACCCACACACACACCCACACACACACCCACACACCCACACCCACACCTCCTCCCACATTTATATGTGTGTGTGTGTGAATTATCATTTTGCATTACCAGTTATTTCTTAGATAGAGGTGGTGACTATATATCATTGAACTCCTAGTTTCTCACTGAACAGTGGAATTCCATCATGATCATATGCCACAACTTGTTCACTTATATCCCAATTGATGGAAGCGCTATAACTATTTTAGAATATTTTCCTTTAATCATCTTCAGAAACAGATTTTGTAGTGGTATTTCTGGGTCAAAGGGTATAGGCAGTTTAATAATTCTTTGGGAATAATTTCAAATTGTTCTCCAGAGTGGTTGCCTCAGTTCACAGCTCCACCAACAAAGAATTAGTCTTCCAATTTTTCCATATATCCTTCAACATTTGCCACTTTCCTCTTAGATCATTTCAGCCAATCTGACGGGTGCAAAATATCTCGAGGTTGTTTTATTTTATTTTTATTTTTCTAATCAATAATGATTTAGAACATTTTTCCATATTAATACAAAATGTTTTTATTTCTTCATTGGACATTTTCTTGTTAATACCCTTGATCATGTATTCATTACAGAATGATTTGCATTCTTACAGTTTTGGCAAAATTCTTTAGATGTTTGGGATATAAGACATTTTTCTGAGAATATGATTATAAAATTTTCCCTAATTTTCTGCTTTCCTTTCGATCTTGGCTACATTTGTTTTACTTGTACAAAAACTTTCTATATTTAAAGTAATCAGGGGTACATGGCACATACACAAAAATTGACCATGTCCTAGGGCACAAAAACCTCAATATTCAGTGTAGAAAGGCAGAAATAATAAATGCATCATTCTCAGATCATGATGCAATAAAAATTATATGCAATAAAGGGCCATGGAAAGATAGGCAA
>JAQQSU010016966.1:0-10812 GCA_028627135.1 Pseudochirops cupreus | reverse complement strand
CCTGCAACATTCTTATTTCTCTTCCCAGTTTTTCTTCCACTTCCCTTATTTGGTTTTGAAAATCCTTCTTCAGCTAATCTCTAGCTTTAAGGCATTCTTCATGTTTATTGGAGGCCCCTGGTGGGGGTGCTGTGGCTACTTGAACCTACTCAACTCCCTCTTCTGAATAGAGTTCTACAGATGGCCCTCTGACTGCCTCCATGAGCCATGGCAGCTCTTGGGCCATGGGACTTCACATACTCTGTTTAGTTCTACTTAGTGCACTTATCATGGATATTCTGTGTTTTCCTGATCTGTTTGTGAGTCTTGTCCAAGGGAGTGCTGGTCAGTGTTTTCTGAAAAGGCAGGACACGCTTTCAGATTTAAGCTACATTATTAACATTCTGTCCATCATTTTCTTAAGTCCAGCAATCAACAAAGTAATGAATCAATCCCTGGTTTGCAGCATTTTAAAATTCCTGAGGCGTAAATGCTCGCAGTGAAAATTTAGCAGTTGGCTCTCAAGAGTCCATACGAGCTGGCTATGCTACACGCCTGGCAGCAATCCCTCTCTAAGACTACAAGCTTCATGGGGTCAGGACAGCGTCTTCCCTAAATGTTTTTCTCTTTCCTCCAGTGCTAGAGACAGAGCTTTTGAACAATGTCATTGTTTAATAAATGTTTGTTGAGTGTGTGAATGAGAAAAGGGATGTGGTAAGCCCTGGTCTGGGTGAGGAAGCCGAGGACCTGACTCAATGCTTCCCCAGGTGACCCAAAGTGCAACCTGCAAGGTGATGGTGGTGAAGATCTATAAGAACGATGTGGACCAACTGGTCATCCTGAGGGAGATCAGCTTGCTGCAGAAGCTGTCCCACCCCAACATTGTAAGGTGAGTGTGCTAGGTCTGAGGACATGGGAGCCAAGGATAGGGGCTCTGTGGCCAGGGAGTTTTAGAGCCCCAGGGTTGTGCGTTCTCTCCCCCCCCCCCCCGCACATCCACACACTCCACACACACACACACACACACACACACATACATGCGCGCTATAGTTTTGTCTGATGATCTCCATCTTTGCTTCCCTAGCCAATGTTCTCCCTTGACTGAGTTACGGAAAGAAGCCAGGGGAAGCCAGATCCCACATTTTGTCTCTGTGCCTTCTCTGAGGTGCTGCTATACCCATTGGGTTCTGGGTTCTTGGCAATCAAATGGCCATGCTATTGGGCCCACATTGGTCTGGGTCTATCTGGGCAGACATCTCTTGGCCCGGTCCTTCTGCTAGGCTGTGTCGCCCATATACAGAAGCACCAAATTGCCAAGAGAGTCTGTTTTGCTCATCTTCATTTCTCTCCATCTGTAAAGACATTCTCCCCTGTCCCCAGCTGCTGTTGGTAACAGAACCAGCAGCTCTAGGGTTTCTCCACCTTGTCCAGATAGACTCAGATACCTGCTACTAACTGCCTCATGTTAAACGCTGCCACGCATCCCTGGAGCCTCATGTTACACAAGGCCCCAAGTCCAGGGGAACCTCATGTTACATGTAGCTACCTGTCACAGTCAGGCACACTTTCAATAATAACACAGCCATACATTACATGCCAGTAGGTTACATGCAGCGTCTCATTACATACTGCCACACTCACACCCATTGGTGTGTTGTTAGCAGTGCCATGTTGCTGGCATTCATAGCTGTCCAGTGTGGTTATCTGCTCAGTATTCTTGTGAGGTCAGAGCTTGGGCTTAGAGGATCTGGGGATGTGGGAGGAGTATGGGAGAAGACTCCAAGTCAGCAGCCATGTCATCTGCAGGTACCTCGGCATCTGTGTGAGGGATGAGAAGCTATATCCGATCCTGGAGGTGAGAGCCAAGGAGAGCCCAGGCTAGAGCTGAGCTGAGTGTGAAAGTGGGGAAGGTCTTTATCATCTATTCCCTGGCTTCTACAGGACTACTCCAACCCTGCCCTGACTAGTGAGACTCTCTCTCTCTGGGGATAACAGACTCCTCGGGAGGAAAGCCCCAGACTCCTTGTCTGATGCTCCCTATTGTCCCATGCCACAGTGGAGAAGACAGCTCAGAGATGGGCCATTGATTTGGCCATAGTCACACAACAGATAGAAGCTAATGAGTAAAAGAGACCCAGACTTCTGGGCTTCCAGATCAGAGGTGTAACCACTTAGATGCTTTCCCTGAATTTGGGGGTTCCCAGAAAACCAGACATGGATGTTTCAGAATGTCAGAACTTTAAGGGAATTTGGAAACCAAGACCATCGAGTCAAACATCCTGATTTTACAGATAGGGGACATTGAAGCCCAGAAAAGGAAGTGATTACCCTTAAGTCCCACAGCATGGCGGGGGATCTCTTAAGCTCCTCTCTCTGCCTGCTACCTGGGGTGAGATTAGGACCCCTGTCCCGGGGACCCTTTTGTGGCAAGGAATCAGGCAGGTTTGGCCCCATATTGCCAGGGATCTTAATCATTAAGTCATGTTGGGGTGAGTGCCCCTCCCCTTTTTTCTCCCCTGTAGTATGTAAATGGCGGCTGCTTGGAAGAACTGCTGGCCAGAACTGAAGTACCTCTGAGCTGGAAGGACAAGGTGGCTCTGGCCTGTGACATTACCAGGGGCATGGTATATCTACACTCCAAGAATATTTATCATCGGGACCTAAACTCCAAGGTAAGGGACAAGTGGAGACCAAGGACAAATGGTTGTGCTGGCTGCAAGCCTGGAATCAGCAGTTGCTCTATCTACAGCTCGACTCCTCCCCACCCTCAGCCCCAGCATCCAAATGCCAACCTGTCTCCTCTTCCTTGTGTTCTTTGGAAGCCTTGGAGCTGCCATCCTCCCCCTCCTGTAGCCATAGTTATTGCTTTTTCCTCTTACCCTTATTCCAAAAAGTTAAGGCTGAGTCCCAAGTCCAGCCTAAACCCCATTCAAACTACCAGCATTACGCTGGGCCAGTCTTATTCTCCCATCTTTCAGAGAGGAATACTGGGGCACAGAGGGATCCTGAGGCCTCCTCACCTTTTGTCTTCAGAGATCACATAATGCTTGGGTAGTTCCAGGATCCAAAGGTTAAGGGGAGGGGGAGGGAATGAGAGGGAAGAAGTGATGAAGCCATGCCTTTCTTTACAGCTATGCCCTATGAGGGGAGGCCTCTTGAGTATATGGGCATTGAGGGAGGGGTACAGTTACCTAGAATCTCTGGCCCAGATAAGTCAAGGAGGGTGTGGGGGGTCTTGACCATGATTTGTGGAAGATCTATCAGGTCTTCTAGTCTCAGGTTCTCCTTCCAGAACTGCCTGATCCGTGTTACACCTCGGGGTCGGGAGGCCCTGGTTACTGATTTTGGCCTGGCTCGGGAAGTGGTAGAGATGCCTGCCTCTGACCCTGAGAGGAAGCTGTCCCTGGTGGGCTCTGCCTTCTGGATGGCCCCTGAGATGCTCCGGGGGGAGCCATATGACCGGAAGGTATGGTCAGGTCTGGGGTCGACATATCACTTATGGAAGGGGTGTATATTAATGCCACTTACTGCAAGTGGAATGAGGGTTCTCTAAGCTTGAGGAATTTATAAACACAGAAGAGACTAAGATTAGTATCTTCCAGCCATTTCAGTTCCTTCATTTGGCAGCCAGGGCCTTTGATTATATGGTGAAGCCCTGCATTTGCACAAGGGTGGGGAAGAGGAAACACACACACAAGACTTATAAGTCCAAAAGCAATTTACTAAAAGATATTATGAACCGTCAGCTAGAGCCAGGGGTGGGGCATTACAGCTGGCCTCCAAATCCGATTGGGACTCTGTCCTGGAGGCGCTAGATATGGCTTCCCAGCTTTCCCTTCTTTGTATAGAAAAAGTCCCTCTCTAGGGCATTAGGGGTCTTCCTTCTTTTGGGGGAATTCCCAGATGGTAACTGATGGGGAATAAGATATTATTTGCTTATCTTCACTTCCAGAGGTACTCTTTGGAATCTTTTAATCCAAGAATTGGTTGAGGGGAGGGAGAGTCTGGCATATGGTGGGTCTCATCTATGATGTTAAGAACATATTGATATGTATGGGCAACTAGGTGACCCAATGGATAGAAGGTAGGGCTTGAGTCAGGAAGAATGGAATTCAAATTGAGCCTCAGATACTTACTAGCTGTGTGACTCTGGGCAAATCATGTAACCCTGTTTGCCTCAGTTTCCTCATCTGTAAAATGGGCATAATAGTAATGCCTACTTCAAAGGGTTGTTGTAAGGAATGAAGGAGATAATTTTAAAGCACTTAGCACAGTGTGGGGCACCTAGTAAGAGTTATATAAGTGTTAGCTGTTATCATCATTAATAGAACTCAGTAGAAAGCTTGCACATATCCTGTAGTGAGCACTATTGATGCATTTATATTCTTCAGAATGAGGAGGGAAAGCCTTTGCAATTACTGCATTTCTAAGAAGTAAAACCATATGCTTAAATACATATTAAGAAGGGCAAATCAAATTTCTGAGAACAGCTATTATGCAATGCAGCAGCCAAAGCTCTGTTGGCCTGGCCACAGGGTGTGGGAGCCTCTGGGATGAGATCTTGGCCACAGGTCTATCCCTGTTTGGACAGACACACCCATTTTCTCCTTTTCCCAAAAATGTGGCAGGGAAGTAGAGGCAGTTCCCACCTACACTAGTCCCAGCACCCATGACAGGAGAAAGGAGTTTCAGATTAGCATGTGAGGGAATGGAAGGTGGTGTTGGTATCATTTGAACTGTTTCCAAAATGCTGAGGGGACTAAGGGTAGAATTCCATTTGGGTGAGGTTAAGCCTCTCGGAGGGAAATTTGTCTCCAGTCCCTGAAGGATTCTCACTGAACTTTCAGGAGGGCAGCTCCTAGTCTCCCCACTGCCTCAGCTCCTCCCTGTTTTTTGGCCTTGACAGGTAGATGTGTTCTCTTTTGGCATTGTCCTTTGTGAGATCGTGGGTCGGATTCCTGCTGACCCTGAGGTTCTTCCCCGGACACAGGTGAGTCACACAAACATCATTGTGTGGGTCATTATTGAAAAGAGAACAGTTTAAGTGCAGGGTATTTAAACTATATGCAAGTCACCTGCATAAACTCAAAGAACTCTCTTGGATTAACAAACTCTTTCTATTACTCAGGACAAAGAAAAAATTCCCCATTGAGTGGCTAAGAATGGGAAGAGAGCAGAGAGAGGGGTGGTCCAATGGGAAGGCCTGGGGGTACAAGTGTTGGAGTTAGAGATAACGATTTGTCTGATGGCCTGCCTCACTACTGACCTTTCTCCCTACCCAGGACTATGGACTAGATGTGGCTACGTTCCAAGGGATGGTCAGTGAGTGCCCCTCACGTATCCTAGATTTGGCCGCCAGCTGCTGCCGGGTATGTTTGCTGCCCTCCCCCGCCCTGTATCCCTTTAGGCCTCAGCCTAGGCCATCCAGGAAATGGGTGTCAACCAGCCTGCAGTACTAGCTGTTGCTGGGTGGTGCAGTGGGTAGGGAGTCAGGAAGACCTGAGCTGTGACCCTGGGCAAATCATTTAGTTTCTTTCACCTTCGCTTTCCTAATAGAATTATTGGGAAGATCAAATGAAATAACTTTTGGAAAGCTCTTTGCAAACCTTAAAATCTATATAAACGTGAGACCTTTTTTTTCTTGTTCACATGTCGGCCCTACAAGAAAGTTCCTAAAGCTCAGAGAACTCTGAACCTGGTGGTTCTAGTCCAGGGTCTGCCTGTGAGATGTGTGGCCTTGAGGAAGTCCTTGTCTCCTTGGGGCTTCTGGTCCCCACCCTGTAATTCAGGGAAATGGCTAACCCTTAAGAGGGAAGATCTTTCCAACACCCAGGCCATTGCTAGACTGCCAGGGCAGGCCCTCGTGACACAGGGGACCTGTGGGTGGCAGGGGTTTGTGGGATCCCATTCTTTTTCTCTTTCCCATCTCAGTTGGAAGCTTTGAAGCGGCCATCCTTCACTGACCTGCTCGAAGAGCTCGAGGAGACTGCCGAGATCCTGGACCCCCAGACGGCCAGTTAGCTTTTGGGGTGTGGACCTCAGTGTCCGCTCCCAGCTGGCCCTCCTGTGGGGACAGACAGGGCTTTGCCGCGTGACTGAGCCATGAGCAGATCCAGATGGGACAGTCCCCTGCCTCAGCCTCCGTGGACTTGTTTGTGCTTGAGCCGGTGGCTGCTTTCTCAGAAGACTTGGTGACAAAGAGAGTTCAGCAGAGAATACAGAGAGACAGTTATGACAGAAATAACTCAGATGGGAACATTTCCTGGGTTCTTCTGAAGCAAAAGGCTTAACGACTTGTTTGTAATATAAATAACAAGAAGTACTCACAGGATGGATGGAGATGTTCAGATGCCAGAATTCTCCTTTCCCCTGTTGGTTCCATCCTGGGCACCCTGGAACCCCCCAAACTAGTATGGTAACCAAGGGCCAATGCCCCTTTTGGGGAAAAGAGAGATTACTAGACCAGAGCTGAAAGTCAGTCAAGGGCAGGAGCTTAAACTCAAGAGTCTCCAGCCAACTCCTTCCATAGCCTCCCCAGTGACCTTCTAACCCTGGAGAAATGTCCACCCTGGGCCCCTGCTTCCCTGATTGGTGACTTCCTCTTCTGGACCGCTGTCAGGAAAAGCCTGAGCTATGCTTTGATTCACCCTTTCTTTCTCTTCTCTCTTTCTCCTCCCCTCTCTTCTGGAACCATGAGCCATGAACAGATTAACCCTGGCAGTACTCCTGCTCAGTGACTCCTCCAGACCCACTCATGGTCTCTCTAGCCTTCCCACCTAAGTGACCTTTCCTGGCTGCCACGCTCCTTTGTGTGTTGTTTCTCCCATTACAATGTAAGATCACTGAGGCCAGGGACTGCCTTTACTTTTTGTGTTTGTATATCCATTATTTAAATGGATGAATGATGGACAGGCAGGTGGGAAGTTAGAACAAAGGACTCCTGAGCAATGGGAGACGAGCCACTGGATCAGTAGGCACCATCTCAAGGTCATAGGTATTTCTCGTCTTTTCTGACTCCTTGGGAGGCCCATCCCCCAATGACCAAAGGCCCAAGGCCACAGGTCCCAAACCTGACTCCTCAGGTCAGTCCATGAGGAAGCCTAGAGGGCTGCAGGGAGGAGGAAATCTGTCGAAAAAGTCTAATTCCACTCCCCCTCCCTCCTTTGACTTGGGTGCTTCCCTGGGAAGAAGTGGCTGTAGACTCTGGAGATAAGCTTTCTGGAGCCTGGAATTATCTCATTGCTACAGAGGATAGACCCAGTCAACCCAGAACTACCTTTCTTTTGGGTATCAACAGCGTGATTCTCTCTCCCCAGGATTTACACACTCCATAGATGGACATTCACTCTTATGTATGTCTTCCCTCCCACCTTTACAATACACTGTGTCCTAAACATCCTCTATCTAGGTGTCTCATGCCTTTGTCTGGGTCTCATCTCATTCCATCTGTGTGTCTCTGGGAGGAGGTGCTTTTGCAAGCAAACCCCCAGCAGCCTGACCACCCAGAAGCTGAAGTACACTGGTGAATGGCTAATGCTTGTTTACATGTGTAGCTCCTTCCTCTTGTACTTTCTGCAGAGCAAAATGGTATTGCTGTTTTTCCCAATGCTGTCACCTTGAAAACGCCAACTAGCTTTCTTCATGGGACAGTGAAATTGGAAGGGGCAAGGGACCTGGAGACACACCAGAGGCTGGGGGAGGGAGGGGGGCACAAAGCAGGAAGCCTGGCTAGCAAGGTTCTTTCTGTCTTTCTGGGTGAATTCGAAGAAGCCATTTAAAATTCTCTGGGCCTAATTTCCTTCGTGGGATTAAGAGAGGCCTGCCAAAGTTTCTCCAAATGTTCTAGATGAGGTGTGACTTGCCATAGATGGGGAATGTTTGCAGGCACCACTTGGGTGGTTGGACAACATCCTCGTACCCCTCTGAGGTTGGGTCCTGAATGGGACAGAGGATAGGGGAGAATTCTGTGAATCCATGGCTCTTGGCTGCTGAACATAACCACCAGATGGCTTGGGGGTGGAGGGAGGATGAACTGGACAAGGTCAGGAATATGTGCAAACACAGCATGTACTCCAGAACTGCTCTGGCTCTGCTCCCCTGACCCAAGGTCCCAGGAAATGTCTTACTAAATAAAGGAAATAAAGCTTGTTGAATTTGATAAATTGCTTGTTGTTCAGTTGTTTTCAGTCATATCCGACTCTTTGTGACCCATTTTGGGGTTTTCTTGACAAAGATACTGGAGTGGTTTGCCATGTCCTTCTCTACCTGATTTTACAGATGAAGAAACTGAAGCAAACAGAGTTAAGTGACGTGCCCAAGGTCACATAGTAAGCACTTGAGGCCAGATTTGAACTCAGAAAAGATTTGATTCCAGGCCCAGCACTCTATCTGATGGGAATGGGATCTGAACCCCCAAAAAGGAATAGACCATGTCTTTGGGATCGGGACCCCAAAAAGGAGAAGTCCCACATGACCTAGGTACCTGGCATTCACCTGAGGCACACAGCCCTTCCAGGTCCTTCTCTTTTAACTCCCAGACACCTCAAACCACTTGGCCACTCCTAAGACCTTCCCACAGTCTTTCTGTATATAAGGTCCATTTGCCCCCAATTCAAATGCTCAGATTCCTGAAGAATCTAGCCAGGGCTCAGATTCAGTCTGGCCCACTTGTCGATACCAGTATCACAGCAGGGCAGATTCTTAAGAGCTTGCCCACCCAGACTCTGTGTTCTGATCAACCTTATCTCTGGATGAAAGAAGGCTTGAGCGGAATTCATTCGAGGCAGGACATGCATTGCTATTTTGTGTGTCCCAGGACCCCTACACCTTAACATATCCTCTATACTGTCTAGCTACCCTGACACATGGTTTAGCTTCATACAATTTGTTTTGTCTTCAACGTAAATTGTGTGTGTTTAGCTTCATACAATTTGTTTTGTCTTCAACGTAAATTGTATGTGTGTGTGTGTGTGTGTGTGTGTGTGTGTGTGTGTTGAGAGAGATGGTACAGCTCTGTGTCAGATTAAATCTGTCTCTGTGTGTACATCACCTGTGAGTGAGTGAGTACACTCATCTATCTACATTTGGATTTATATGTCTCACAATGTGTGCATTGCTGAAGAATATCTGACTCTGACATTAGCTGTATGACCCCGATCTAGTTATTTCACCCTCCTGAGCCTCACATTCCTCATCTGCAAAATGGGTATAAATCATACTTACAATACCCAGGGGGTCTGTGTCTATGGTTAAAGTTTCACTCTATGAACCAAATTAGGGGTCAGTCTGTGACCTGAGTTTAGTTAAGGCTTGAAGAATCTCTGCCCTGATTCCTCATTCCCTAGAAAGAGAGGTTCCCTCACTCTGGAAATCCAAGGTTTTATAAATAGGTTATTTTTCCCATGACCTGCTGTAAAGGACTCTCTATTTCTAGCCATGAGGAAATTCTCCCATACTAGCTTATCACTTTAAGCTGAATATGGCAGCTCAAATGGAATATAGTTAGAGATTCAACTGGGATTCCTTCTTTGGGTCACATTACCTTCCCCCATCATCCTGTGTATTTCAATGTGTGTATGTGGAGGGATAGGAAGAGTTGAGCATAATAGGGCAAGGTGTAGGCAGTCATATAAAACTTCTGATGTCCCAAGCAAAAATGATCACTGAGAGTCCCATCTGAATCACCCTTAAACAGCTGAGATTCTACAATGTGCAGTGCCCTCCTAAGGATCAGAAACAAAGGGCTAGTATTTCTGACAAAAATTTGCAACCCAAACCCCATTCCCATCTATAATCCCCCCCTCATAGGGCAGAGGGCACTTACCACTCCTTTCTGATGATGGTTTGAAATGGCAGATATTTTGAATTCTACAGATCACTCAAGAAACAATGTAATTGAGGCGGCTAGGTGGCATAGCGATAGAGCAGTGACCCTGGAGTCAGGAGGACCTGAGTTCATATCCGGCCTCAGACACTTGACACACTTATTAGTTGTGTGACTTTGGGCAAGTCACAACCCCAATTTCCCTCCAAAAAGCAAAAGCAAAAAAAAAAAAGAAGAAGCAATGTAATCTAGAATAAGGTTTGTGTCTGAGGGTTCATCATGTAAGTACATGAAAACCAGAGGTGGAGTTAGAAGAAACAGAAGCCTGCATGAGAACACTTAGGAAAGAGGTTTATGTTGCCATTAGGGAAATGTGTAAGTAGCACCTGAGTGCTCTGAATGTGGCCCCTTTCTCAGTTATCCTCAGGTTCATAGTAACGCCACAGCTCCCACTCATGTTTCATTATCAGATCAAACCATGATGATCATCAATTTAAGGCAAAGGACATTTAATGAAACTGAATAGTTTTGCTAAAACAGGGAACTGAATCAGGTATTATACATTCTTGGCACTCCTTCCCAAATAATTGCTACCTCTGCATGTGTCTCCTAGGGAGCCATATGTAGTCTCAGCTCTCAAAAATCCATTCTGTCCCCTCAACACACTTTGAAGGGCTTAATTAATCACAAAGAGCTACTAGAAAAATTTGCTACAGCTTTTGGGAACATCAGGCCTTAGTGAAGGAATAAAGGATCCCTGAAACTCTGGGCAGGTTTTGAGAGTCCATCTTCTCAATACAGAGCTGGAGAGAATAGAGTTTGGAACATAGAAGCCATTTTTCTCTAACACCCATACTTCACTAATCCAGTGTCTTGTCCTCAGTAAGATTAGCATTTTTTTAGCAGACACTTTTTTGGCCTCTGTAATAGTAATCTGTTTAGCAGGATACTTAGCACTTAGTACTAAGTGCTAAGTGTGGAAGGGGCAAACCCTGTCCCATTGTTGAGAA
>JAQQSU010016965.1:0-10812 GCA_028627135.1 Pseudochirops cupreus | reverse complement strand
TATACACACATTTGTATTCCCTTGCCCTATCCTCATATTGAGAAAAGTTTCATAAGTTACAATGATCACTTTTCCATGTTGGCATGCAAATAGTTCAAATTTGATAAATTCCTTAAGATTTCTTTTCCGTGTTTATCTTCTCATGCTTCTTGTGTTGTAGTGTCAAACTTTCTTTTCAGTTCTGGTTTTTTCAGCAACAATGCTTGAAAGTCCTCCATCTCATTGAATGACCATATTTTCCCCTGAAACATTATACTCAATTTTACTGGGTAGGTGATTCTTCGTTTTAATCCTAGCTCCCTTGATCTCCAACATATCATATTCCAGGCCCTTCGATCCCATAATGTAGAAGCTGCTAGATCTTGGGTTATTCTGATTGTGTTTTCACAGTATTCAAATTGTTTTTTCTTGGTAGCTTGTAATATTTTCTACTTGATCTGGGAATTCTGGAAACTGGCTATTTGCTAGGATTTTTCTTTTTGGGATCATTTTCAAGAGGTGATTGGTGAATTCTTTCAATTTCTATTTTGCCCTCTGGTTCCAAAATATCAGGGCAATTTTCCTTGAGAATTTCTTGAAGGATGATTTCTAGTTTCTTTTTCTGATCATGGCTTTCAGGTAGTCCAGGTCTGTAGTTTTTTTCAAGGAGATATATCACATTGCCTTCTATTTTTTCATTTGCTTAGGTCTGTTTAATAGTATCTTGATTTCTCATAAAGTCATTTGCTTCCATTTGCTCCACTCAAATTCTGAAGGAATTATTCTCTTCAGTGAGCTTTTGAGATTCTTTTTCCATCTGGCAAATTCGCCTTTGAAGGCATTTTTCTCCTCATTGGCTTTTTGATCCTCTTTTGCCATTTGAGTTAGTCTCTTTTTTAAAGTCAGGTTGTTGACTCTCTTTTCATGATTTTCTTGCATCAATCTCATTTCTTTTCCCAATTCTTCCTCCACTTCTCTTATTTGGTTTTCAAAATCCTTCTTAAGATCCTCTATGGCCTGTCAGAAGTTTACATTTTTCTTCAACGCTTTTGGTGCAGGAGTTCTGACTGTGTTGTCTTCCTTGTAATCCATGCTTTGATTCTTTTTGTCCCCCAAAAAGGAATGTAAAGTTGGTTTGCTGTGTTTACTTTGATTCCTTTGCCTACTCATATTGCCAGTCAATTAATTGACTTTTTAGCTCTGTGGAACTCTGCTTCCAGAGGGAAGAGCTTTGTCTCAAATCACTGCAGTTTTTGCAGCTGCAGGAGCTATTAGGAGGCCACTGTCTCCCACTAACTTTTGCTCACTGATCACACACCTCAGCACCACCACCCAAGACCATGATCCCAATCCAGGTATGTTAAGGCAAGAGCGCTTATCCTCTGAATGATTGTTTGGCCCCCTGCAATCTTCAGGCCATGAGTTCTGAAGCAGCCACATGGAGGTGGCTGCAGGGCTGCTGCTTCTGCTGCTTTCTTGCCCTGGGGGCAGATGGCCAGACCTACTCTTCTCTCCCTAATTTAGCTGAGTTTCACTGACCCTTTACTTTGTCCTTGGTTCTTATGGGTTGATAATTCTGGAAACTGCCACAGCTGCTGATGATCTACTCTCCAGAATGCTCCAGCCTCAGCTTGTCCTGGTGGCCCTGGGGTTGAAGCCATGACTGGTCTCGGCTCCCAGAGTTCTGAGATGAGCCCTTCCCTTCCCGCTTGCTGGGCTGCCTTCAGTCGGAGTTTTGTTTCTCTGTACTTTTGAGGGTTCTGGAGCTCTAAAATTTGTTTAGAGTCATATTTTACATGCATTTAAGGTGGTTATAGGGGGAGCTCAAAGAGTTCTCTTGCTTCTACACTGCCATCTTGACTCCACCCCCAGTTCCCTCAGTTTTCCAGGGCTCAGATGCCAATCTCCCCTCACTATTCCTAGAGGTTAAGTTCCTATTATTTGGGCTAAGGCAGCCTCTCAAACCAAGCAACCCCTGGGTTTGCTGCTTGTTGCTGAAACAGGCCCTAGCCTGGAGGTATTTACTTTTCACAGCAACCAAACCTCTTCCTGGTATTTTTCTTCAGATCTTTTCAAATTGTCCCAGGAAAATTCCATGTCTGTCCCTATTCTCATTTATCTGCACTCATACTTTGTTCACCCTAAGGTGCTATTTTAACTCTTTTGTGGGGGAAAGTCTTGAGAGTTTGGAATTTTCTGACCTACTCTGCCATTTTCCCAGAATCCTCTCTCCAAGTCACTTCTTGGATCTACTTTACTGTCAAGGAATCAGAGAGGGGGATCCTTGGGGAAAACCCATCATTATTAGGAGTGGCATAGATGAAGAACTAGCAAAGGAGATGGAGAAGAACAATAGAAAAGGTAAGATGAAAACCAGGTGAGAGAAGTGTCTTGAAAACCCTCAGAAGAGAATATCTAAGAGGAACAATTCATGAACAGTGGCAAAGGCTGTGGACAGTTCTAAAAGGATTAGAGCTAAGAAAAAAATGGTTAGATTTAGCAACTACATGATTGCTGGTAACTTTGGAGGGGATAGTTTAAATTCAGTGAGGTTAGAAGCCAAATTTCAGAAGTCTTAGAAAATAGTAGAGAAGAGCTAGAAGCATTAAGTGGTGGACAGAGGAACACATATCAGTTCTGGGGACTGGCAGTGCCTCTTTCACTACACTGGTAAAGTGATAGAGGTGATAGGAAACTTGGCTCAACCCTGAGAGGGTGCTAGGCAAACCAGCATGCCCTGCAAACAATCAAGGGAATCTTGGCTACTTCCCACAGCTGATTCTAGGTGTCCCATTCTCTTTTTCTTGTTTGTTCCTTTTGACTAAATTCAAGTTTAACAGAACAAATCCTTTTGTTAAGGGGATTTGTTTTATGAAATTTGGATTCAGTCAAAGGGCCACACTTGAGGACCTAGAGGGCCATATGTGGCCTCAAGGCCACAGGTTGGCCACCCCTGATAGGGTTATATGGATCAGATCCAACCTTGGGTGCCTGACTCCAAATGATCAGTTTTTTTTTTCCTTTGACTTGAAACCCTACTTTATGCTACTATACTCTCTGGAAATTTTCTTAAACAAAATATTGGTAATGTACATTGCCTAGTATTCCTCAAATGTGATCAACAATACCCCTAAATTCTCTCATAGACACTCAAACTACAGTATTAGATAGAGAGTAGTCTTTATTTCAATACAAAAGAAAATGAGTCATGCAAAGGGCCTACAGGTGCCCACAAAAAATGCAAAAACAGAATATATTCAAATAGGTCATTAAATAAACTCTCTGAAAGGGAAGAGACTTTAGAATAGCTGGTCAATAAATTTGCTACATTTGCCTCAGACATGCATTGTCTGAGCAACTTGAGAGCTCTCCTTCTTCCTCCCTTGTCTTGGTCCTCCGTCTTCAGAGACCACTTTCCCCTCCCCCCCATTATTTCTTCTCCAGAGAATATACTAGGTGTGAAACTTACTTCCACGAGGTAAGTTCAAACTCCAGAGAAACTCTCAATCTCCTCAGGCAATTGGAACCCAGGATCACTTACAAGATTACTCCCAGGATTGGGAATAGTCATTCTTAGGAACTATAAGAGGTAACCTATTCTTAGAAAATGGCAGCCAGGAAAGAGGGGCCCAGAAATTCCCCTCTCAGATTTGTCATGTGCTTCTTCTACAAGTGGGTATCTTCTTTACTTGGGAGGGAGATGGGAAGAAGAGAAAAATCCCCTCTCCCGGTCTACCTTTCACCTACCCGCTTTGCTGTCTTTTTATCTGTAAGTCCAAGGGAGAGATAGAACAGGAATAAAAGTGGTCAAGCCACTTCATCACTCATTTTCGTAGACCAAAAGAAATGGTTGGCTGGCTCTTTTGATAAGTTTACTTCCCATGAGTCATCATCAAACATGAGGGAGATGATCCTAGTAAATGGGAAACAAGGAATATCCAGAGTCCACCTCAGGAAGGTGTTAGAGCACAAATCTATCTTCATGGGAGGGTCACCTTCAGCAAAAGGTTCTGATCCTGCATCCTCATAAAGTTCATTAGGGGCATTCACTAAATGAATCTGAAGCCATGTTAATCAATCCTTCCTCTCTACAGTGACTGGATAACATCTTTCAGTGTCTAGCTTCATCTTTAAAAAAAATTCTGTTCTCATATAAGCATCTTTACATTATATTTCCTATTCTTGTTACTTTCCAATAGGCAAACTCTCCCTATCTGAAAGACATATGGACTTTTGGAGCAGTTCTCAAAGAGGTTCTTTCCAAATGTTTTAAGACCATGAGCAATACTGGTGGCAGTCATCATATTACCTCTTTACCTGTAAATTACTTTGTATTGACTTATTGTGTTTATGTCATTACCACTCAATAGAATGCAAACTCATAGAAAGTAGAGACATTTTTCTTTTGGCCTTTGCAGTGACAAAATAAGTGCTTTATAAAAGCTAGCGGAGAAAATAAATGGACAAGCAAGACTTAAGAATAGATTGCATTCTGTAGCCAGAGGTGTTAAAAACATGACCTAGAATTCATGTAGTAAGTAGGCAACACTCTCTAGTGTTGCCAACTAGATGAAAATATGATTGGGAAATATTTAACAAAATAAATAAAAAATACAATAAAGTACAGACAACATTACTTTTAAAGCTGTCAATATGTGGTCCTTGAGATACTTATATGCGGATTAAATACTCCTATTACTATTTCAATTTGATACCACTTCTCAGGTCACATCTATGCTATCAGTGCAACCTTGAATTTCAGAAAATTCAAAGTGAAATGTCATTAGTAAGATAAGATGTATTTTTTTAAATCTCATTTAATAAAAGTGATAAACTGCACCTTACCCCTCTAAATACTGTAGAATACTGTTCCTCAAATCTTTCTCATAGTTCATAAGACCAAAGTTACTTTTGCTTTTTGGTTCAAAACTGATTTAAAAAAAAAAAACACTGTTCTATGTATAAATCTTACTGTGTATTTATATAAAAAACAAAGTAGTATCAAGGCATGGATATTCTCTCCTGTCCTCCCTCCCCACCACTCTTTTTCTCTCTGTAAATAATATTTTATTTTTTCTAATTATATGTCAATATAATTTTCATCATTAATTTTTAAAAGATTTTGAGTTCTACGTCTTTTTCTCTCCCCCCCATTCTCCTTCCTCAAGACTGCAAACAATCTAAGTTATAAATGTACAATTATGTAAACATATTTCCACATTAGTCATATTGCAAAAGAAGAAACAGAACAAAAGGGAAAAGTAAAAAAAAAAAAGTGAAAATAGTATGCTTTGATACGCATTACGACTCCATAGTTCTTTCTCTGGATGTGGATAGCATTTTCCATCATGAGTCTTTTGGAATTGTCTTGGATCATTATATTGCTGAGAAGAGCTAAGCCAGTCACAGTTGCAGTTACTCTTGGCATAAAAAATATTTAAGAATGAACAGCCAAGATAGTAAAATAATTGACTTTTATTTTTAAATGTAATTTAATTGATTACTCAAGTTTCATCTCTGACACACACTGGCTGGTAACTATGGGCAAGTTAGAAGTTCTCTGTACCCAAAGCATGTCTTTTAACCTGTAAGTTTCAGAGCATGATCTACAATGGTAGAGTTTTCTCACCCAGTGTACATATACTATTGGAAATGTAGGCCCAATAGAACAAACAAACAAACAAAAAGCCATTAAAGGAAGATTTAGCTGCTAAAGTGACTTCCAATTTCTAAGATCCTCCCGTTCAAAATAGTGACAACTCACTTATCTAATAAAGCATGGATCTGAAAAATGACCTGGTCCCATAGATTGCATGATAAATGCTCTAGAGAATGAACTTTACTGTAGTTCCATATGCCTTTCATTGGTAATATCAGACTTATAGGTGTTGAATTTTAGAACTACAAGAGACCTCAGAGATCATCTGTTCTATTTTATTCATTTCATTTATTAAATTACTATTATCTGTCACTGGGGCATTTTGGGTATACAAAGACAAAAAGGAAAGGAAAAAAACCCTGACCTCAAGGAGCTTGTATTCTATTGATAGAGGTAGGGGACAGAATGCATATATGCACAAGTAAATGTAAAACATTAACCAAAGCCTACATAATAATTTCAGGAGGGAGTGTATAATTGACTAAGATTAGAAAAGATCTCCTACAGGAAGTAGGTAAGAAAATTAATGATACCAAGTAATGGAGGTAAGGAAAGAATGTGACTCAAAGATGGAGAAACAAACATTCAATGAGACAGGGATAGGAGGTGAAACGCTGATTATGGGAACAGCTCATAGACCAATTTGCATGAAACAGAGGATTAGTGAAGGTGGATAATGTGAAATGAAATTGGGAAGTTAAGCGTAAGCCAGATGGTGCATGTTTTATGAACCCAAAAGGGGAGTTTACCTTTTAATCCAGAAGAAAGAGGGAGTCATTGAATATTTTTGAGTGCAGAATGAAAAATAATGTGAACAGAGCACCATTTTAGAAATAGCAATTTAGCAGCTATGTGGGTGATGAATTGGAGCAGAGGATTGAGTCAAGGAAGCTATATAATTATTCTGGCTAGAAGAGATAAGGGACTAGACTAAGGTATAGACTGAATGAGAACAGAGGAGAGCTAGAAAAAACTTTTGTAGAAGTAGAATCAATAGGGCTTTTCAACTTACTAAACATGAGTGATGATGTAGAAAATCTGGGTGAATGAAAGCAGAGTGTAACCCACATCAGAAACAGTAAAGTTGGGAGGGAATATTTTTAGGGGGCAGTTTGATATAATTTATTTCACTTTGGATATATTGAGTTCGTGATGAATATAGGACATCTAGTTTTATAAATTATTCATGTATTTTATTGATGAATTATATCTTTACATCAGTATTTTCTCACTTTCACTACTCAGATTCAACTCTCACTTGTTACAAAGGAAACAATTAAGCAGAAATACCCCAAATCAAAATCTTATCTAACCATGCATGAGATTTCTTTGCCA
Source organism: Pseudochirops cupreus (assembly GCA_028627135.1). Lineage (NCBI taxonomy): Eukaryota > Metazoa > Chordata > Mammalia > Diprotodontia > Pseudocheiridae > Pseudochirops > Pseudochirops cupreus. The sequence goes on along the minus strand of JAQQSU010016965.1, from coordinate 3,839 downwards.
AAGTATTCTTTGCTACTTGACTGAAAAGGAGAGAGACATGTTTAGTCTTCTCTTTTTCAGGACCATCATTGGAATAGTTAGTAAATGGAATGGTACTATTGTTCAGCTAATAATACTAAGGCCATGGAAGTAAAGTGAGTTTCTAAGGGTCACATAATTTGTTTTTGAAGAAAGATTTTAAAGAAAATTTTAAGAAAAATTTATATTTTTAAGAAAGAAAAGGATTTTTGTCTTTATTTTATGAATGAAGAAAGTGACTTACTTCATTTTGTACAAATAGTGTTAGACCCAGGATTCAAATACACATCTCTTGATCTTGTCTAGTACTATGACACTTTTATCAAGAAAAAAATTATTGTGTGCGGGTATGTTTTTTTGAGTATATGTGTTAGGGGTAGAGCGTCAAGGATTATAGAAAGGATCAGAGACTCTAAAGGATGCAATCTCCAACCACTCAATTTTGTAAATGAAGAAAATAGAATTTAGAAGTATAAAATAATTAATTCAAGATTACCCTACTAGCTTGAAGAAGAGTGGTTTTTTTTTCTACACCTGGTATTCCTTACATTAGATCATAAGGACTTTCTAGAATAACTCGATTTAAAAGTTTATTGTAGTTAGTCTATCACCTAATTGCTTGAAAATAATAAATATTTTCTAGTTAGTCTATCACCTAATTGCTTGAAAATAATAAACATTTTCTCCTAACTACCATGAGCAAAGTCAAATATTTTGTTTCTCTAAACTTCTACAATATATTAGGTTCATGTCACAAACCTCTCAGACTATCCAAGATCACATCATTATTCAAAGGTGAGACCTTAAAAAAGTTTTGCAAAAGTTCTTAAAAGAATGTATTTTTCCTCATACATGGATGCTGCCTTGTAACTGAAGGGATTAAATAGTAGACTCAAAACATAGCTGGGTTATTCGTTTCTATCAGATCCTGTTTCATTATTCCTTATTTTCCCTTCTTTCCACAACCTCAACCTAAAAACCATTAGCATTCACATTGTAAGATTAAGTTTAACTTGTTTCTAAAGCCTTCTATTAACCTTTCAGAAATGTCTGACATTTTCTGAGTCGCCAGACAGCTAAGTCTTTTTCTATCTGAGTAGACAGTCTCTTCTTAAATCACTTACATGTGCCAATAATGGCTCCTTTCTTTGCTGGATAGGGGAACTCAATCTGAGCTGGGGCCCCTGCTGTCCACACTATGGGTTTGTGTTTTTTGTGGACAAGGGAGATTTTAGAGCCTGTTTCTATTTGCACTGGAGATAGATGCTCATTAGTTCATCCAAGTGAATCCCTTGAAGTCTCAAACTATAATGTGACTGTTAGTTGCACGAAAGCACCAAATAAACCCCAGTACTATTCAACATTATATAAACTCTGGTAAAATAAGAGACAGACAGAGAGAAACCAGAGAAGGACAGAACGTGATGATTAGAGGATACCCATTCAGAAACTATTGCTTTTGTTGGTTTTGCTCTTGTTCCCTTTAGCTTCTGAGTTGTAATAACAAAACCCAACAAATGACTTCTTTTGGATGTTCATGTATGAAGAGGTAAATCATAAAGTTAAGCAGAATGTTGTCTTCTATACAAAATAATGGAAAAGACTTGTTCTAGTTGGTAAAACACTATTGGGTCATGCAGATCCCAAAGTACTCTGGTAGTCAAGAGTAATAATGGGACTAATGATAAAAAATATTATCCATTACAGATAAGTGGTACATTTCTAATGTGAAATGAGGCTTTATTTGTTTGTTTTTTATAGTACTGCAGAGATTTGCTTTTCTTGACTGTAAATAATGATTACTATTTTTTCTTCTTTTTGTTTTTTTTTATGAGGTGGGGATGGATTTCTGGTCATTTTTTTTAAAAAGAGAGGTGAGAGATGCTGTACATATAAAATGTGTATACTTTCAGATGAGGTCACTGTCCTATTAGTTTTACTTAATTGTTTTTTATTATTATGAGAAGATTCTCATGAAATGGGAATAATCTGGAAATGTATGTAATGGATATCTAAAATATAGCAGTAAAACCAAAAGCGAGCAAAAAAAAAAGTTGTCTCAGATGATGGCTATTTTGTTGAATTATAAATATCCAAGAGGAAGGAAACGTAGAGGCAGACTGACCCAATCCCCTTTTAGAGACATGCTAACCAAGGCCTGGGGAGGTAAAGGTAGTTACACAAGGTTGAGTTAGGAAATAACAGTCAGGATTTGAACCAAGGTCTTCTGACTCAGGTCAGTGCTCTTTCTCTTATATCATGTGACTTTGACTTGTGTTGAACAGAATAACAATTTGACTTGAAATAGGAATTAGGCAACTTGACTTTCTAAAGTTAAAAAAAACCACATTTTACAACTGCTTTTGAATAGGTTCATTGTTTATAGTTTATTTTGCTTAGGTTGGGACCACCTACTTGGTATTTTGTAGAAATGGGTTTTGTTTTGGTATAGGCTAATTTAGATGTCCTGTAAGGTTCCTCTCAACCCTGGGATTTGCACTATTCTCAGAGTTCACTCAAAGTGTTTGAAATTGTGATTGGTTTTGAATAGTTCTAAATGATTATTTAAACAGGGGTTATTGGGCCCTTCAAAAATAGATATACTTATTTGCAAGAGGACAGATTCCATATATAGACTCATGTTTCCTATTCCAGAAATAGATTGAATTTGTAAGGAGAAGTCAAGGAAGGTTGATTAATTCCCTCTAGGAGGTAGACCTGCAATTCTGGTATCCATCAGCATGAGAATGATGGTTCCTGTTTATAGATTGGTAGGGCCTAGCAGACAGAGTCTTCTCAGAGTAACTTAAAAATGTATAACAAAACACACAGTCCCAGAGTCAATTATGTTGTTGTTTTTTACATATAATATATCATTTTATTAAAATAACATTGAAAACGTGAACTGCTCATTAAAATTGCTATATGAAAACACAGGCATATAATATTCTTTATTTTATAAAAAGTTGAATGAATGAATAAAATCACCTAGGTATAAGTGCCATCTCCCAATAAATTCAACTACTTCAATAACTACTTAGCTAAATCTTGGCTTCCCTGAATAGAAGGCTGCTTCCTGTTGCCTACCGATTTTACCTCCAACCGTGACTCAATGCTACTTTTCCCTTTATATCCTAAGCAAAAGAAAAAATATGTCAAAAACATGATCCCCATTTCAGCCTCTTATTTTTTTTTTATGGTTTCCTTACAATCAGGGCAACTCAACCCAGATACAAAGTACTTAATTACCTTTCCCCTCACATCTTTCTCATTACTAATTTTCTAATGAATTGCTTCTAAATTTCTCTGTTGTTTTTGCTGTTGTTATTCTTATAATCTGGCATTCTGGTAATACAAAATTTTTTAAAGGGTCCTATCCCTTTTTCTCAACATTTTAAATGTGCTTGAAAAATATGTTTTTATTGAAACAGTACTAATACTCATATTACTCTTTAATCCTGTGATCTTAAGAAAGCCTCAGTTTCCTCAAGTGTCAAATGAGGATAATACTTCTTTCACTACTTACCTTACAAGGTGACTGCAAGGAAAGCATTGTAATCCTGAAAATGCTCTAGAGATGAGTTATTATTTCCTTCTTGATGTGAATGGCAGTATTTGTAAAATACGGACATATTTTAAAACCTGAACAATCCCATCTATCAATTGTCCTTGGGATTTTAGATCAAAACTCTTTGAAAAACTGGCTCCAAGTAATTCTGTGTACTAAAGTTCATCTTACCTTTGTCACTAGCACCAAATCTCACTGAATCTGTTAGCAATTTCGACTATATAAAATTTGTCCTTGGTTGCTAGTTCATCTC
>JAQQSU010016964.1:0-10812 GCA_028627135.1 Pseudochirops cupreus | reverse complement strand
AAGATTAAGAGGAAAGTGGGAAATTGGGAAAGAATATTTACAACCAGTGTCTCTGATAAAGGCCTCATTTCTAAAATATACAGGGAATTAAGTAAAATCTATAAGAATACAAGTCATTCCCCAATTGATAAATGGTCAAAGGATATAAATGGGCAATTTTCAGTGGTAGAAATTAAAGATATCTATAAGCATATGAAAAAATGCTCTAAATCACTATTGATTCCAGAAATGCAAATCAAAACACCTTTGAGGTACCACATCTCACCAGTCAGATTGGCTAAGATGACAAAACAGGAAAATGACATGCTGGAGAGGATGTGGAAAAATTGGAACACTAATGCATTGTTGGTGTAGTTGTGAACTGACACAACCATTCTGTAGAGCAATCTGGAACTGTACTCAAAGGGCTATAAATAATTGCATACCCTTTGACCCAGTAATACCTCTTTTGAGCTTGTATCCCAAAGAGATCATAGAAGTGGGAGGAAGACCCATGTGTACAAAAATATTTATTGCGGAGTGATTATTTCTAATGGTACAACTCCTCTCTCACTTCTGCCTTTTAATGTTTTAGGTCTCCTTTAGAAATCAGTAAAAATTTCACCTTCTATAGAAGACCTTTCCTGTTTCCCTAGCTGCTAATGCCTTCCCACCCCAGATGGCCTTCCTTCTACTCTGTACATAGATAGTATATATCTAGTTATTTACCTGTTGGCTCCCCTCGTTAGAATGTAAGCCCCTTGACAGCAGGGACTGTTTTTGTTTCTTTTGTATCCCTGGCACTTAGCCCAGTGTTTGCCACATAATATAGGCTTAATGTTTGTTGACAGGTTACAAATTTGGAGGCATAAAAGACCATAAGCCCCTCATTTTAGAGCTTAGGAAACAGGCTCCAAGAGGTTGAATAATTTGCTCAGGGTCATACAGTTAGAAAGTGCCTGAAGTGGGGCTTGAATGGTGATTCATTTTTCTGATTCAGCCCAGGACTCTATCCACTGTATCATACTTCCTCTGTATTAATAAGAAGTCTTTATAGTTTGCACAGCACTATAGTAGGGGTTTGGAAGGAAGGAGGCTATGTGGACCCAAAAAGTATGAGTAACAGACCGTGGTGACATTTGAGTTGTAGTAAGAGCTTAGAGGTTGTCTGGTAATCTTTTTCTAAGATCAGTTACTTAAAAGCATTGGATTGTTAAAAGTTAATTAACAAGTTAGATCTGGAAAGGCCAAATAGGTGCAAATTGTACCCTAAGTAAGTAGAGTTTTCTAGTGGTCTCTGTCCCTTAGCTTTTCTTACCTTGGAGACTGCAAAGAGTGGGAACCAAATCCCTGACCCAGTTAACTATGTCCTTGCTGCTTTTTTGTCAATAACAAATTAGTGATGATAAACATGGCATGCTAGCTACGTGCTAAGCAAAGTACAAACAATCCAGAATTTCCAGGTTGCATGGGCTGGTGGCATTACCATAGAAACATGGGCTGATTTGCCAAGACTTTTTCCTTTAAATTTAATAAAGCATTTTCTCTCCTATCTGCCCTCCCCCCAACCCACACCATCCCCCACTCCCACTGAGAAAGTAAGAAAGACAAAACCCTTGTTACAGACATGTAGTGAAGCAGAGCAAATTCCCACATGGGCAACATCCCCCCCCCCCCCCAAATACACCTCAAACTGCACTTGAGTTTATCACCTCACTTTCAGGAAGTGAGTCGCATGTGTCATCCTAAGTCTTCTTGAATTATGGTCGATCTTTGTGTTGATTAGAGCTTCCGTGTCTTTCAAAGTTGTTTATCTGTACAATATTGTTATTGCATACATTGTTCTCCTGGTTCTGTCTGTTTCACTCTGCATCAGTTAATATGTCCTCCCAGGCTTCAAATAAACCTTCCCCTTTATCATTTCTAATAGTACAATAAAATTCCATTGCTTTTGTACACCATAACTCAGTGGTTCTCAACCTGTGGGTCGCGACCCTTTTGGGGTTCGAATGACCCTTTCACAGGGGTCACAGGGGTCACCTAAGGCCACTGGAAAACACATATTTCCGATGGTCTTAGGAACCAAGACACCGCTCCTCTATCTGTCTCCAGGAGGGTCCGCCCACATGCAGAGAAGCCGTCATACGAGTATTAAAGGGTTGCGGCATTAGGAAGGTTGAGAACCACTGCCTTGTTCAGCCATCCCCCAACTGGTCAGCACCCCTTCAGTTCTTAGTTCTTTGCCACCATAAAAAGCTGCTATAAATATTTTTGTACGTATGAATTCTTTTCCTCCTAGTGCTGGTCAAAGAGTACACACAGTTTAATAGCTTTTTATGTGCATAATTCAGTATCATTTGTCAGAATGGATGCATCAGTTGAGAGTTTCACAAGCAGTGCATTAAGGTACCTGTTTTCCCACAGGCCCTATGGCACTTGTTATCTCCCCCTTTTTTTGATTCAATCTTGCCAATTTCATGGATGTGGGGTGCTATTTTTGTTTTAATTTTTATTTCTTTAATTATTTAGAGCATTTTTCATGTGACTGTTGATAGCTCGGATTTCTTCTTCTGAAAACTGCCTGCTCATATTCTTTGACTATTTATTAGGTGGAGAATGACTCTTAGTCTTATAAATTTGACTTCTTTCTCAATATATCTTAGAAATGAGAACTTTATCAGTTTAAACTTGCCATGAAAATCCCCGCTCCCCTCCTCCCCTTTCTGGGTTCAGTTCTAATTTTAGTTTCCTTGGTACTGCTTATGCAAAAACTGTGTTGTTTTTTTAACTTCTGTCATTTTGTCTCTCTTCTTTCTTCTTAAACTGTTCCCTATCTATAGATCCACGGATGACATCTTCCTTGCTCCTCTAACTTTTTATGAGGTCTCCTTTTTTGCCTAATTTATGTACTTATTTGAAGTTTATCTTGGTATATGGTATGAAAGGTTCTATATTTAGTTTTGGTCATATTGTTTTCCCATTTCCCCAAGTTTTTGTTGAATAATGAGTTCTTTCCCAAGAGTGGAGATCTTTGCGTATTTTACACGCGAGAATCCTGTGATCATTTGCTTTCATGTGTCATGTAGCTCATTTGTCCTACAGCCTCTGGATCTTGCCCAGAACCAAATTGTTTTAATGATTACAGATTTGTAGCATAGTTTGATACCTAGTTTGGCTAGATCTCTTTCTTCCTACTTTTAAATGAATTCCTTTGAAATTATTGACCTTTTTTCCTCTAGATGAATTTTATTACTTTTTCTAGTACCATAAAGTAGCCTTTTGGTAATTTATTATGGCACAGAATATGTAAAACAATTTAGGTGGTTTTGTCATTTTTATTATACTAGTTCGACTACACATAAGAATGAATGTGTCTCCTATTACTTAGATTTGTCTTTATTTGGTTAGAGAGTGTTTTGTAATCATGTTTATATAGTACCAGTTTATGTCTTGGCAGGCGCACTCACAATATTTTATATTATTTTAGTTATTTTAAATGGAGTTTCTCTTTCTATCTGTAACTGCTAGCTTTTGTTGTTAATATACAGAAATGCTGATGAATTAAATAGGTTTATTTTACATTCTGCAACTTTGGTGATATTTATAATTATCTCAATTAATTTTTTTTAGTCAACTCATGTTCTCTAAGTAAACTATTTTATCATCTGCAAAAGTAATAATTTTGTTTCCTTTTCCCCTGTGCTTTCTTTCTCAATTTCTATTTCTTATGTTGTTATAGCTAATATTTCTAGCAGTATATTGAATGGTAATGATGATTATGGACATCTTTGCTTTTTCCTTGATCTTATTGGAAAGGCCTCTAGTTTATCCCCATTTTAAAAAATGTTGACTCTTGGTTTTAGATAGATACTACTTATATTAAGGAAAACTCCATTTATTCCTTTACTTTTTAATATTTTGTAATAGGAATGGGTGTTTCATTTTGTCAGAAGGTTTTTTTTTTGCATCTATTGGTAGTATAATCTTTGTTCTTATTCTTATTGATGTGATCAATTATATTTATAGTTTTCTACTATTAAACCAGCCCTGCATTTCTGGTATAAATCCCAACATCATCATTGTCTATAATCTTCGTGATATTTTGCTGTGGTCTCTTTGCTGATGCTCAGTTTAAAATTTTTGTATCAACATTCACTGGGAATATTGGTCTATAGTTTTTTATTCTGTTCTGACTCTATGCTTTTGGCATCAAGAATATATTTCTATCATAGATGGAACTTGGTAGGAAGCCCTCTTTTCCTATTTTTCCAAATGGTTTATACATTACTGGAATTATACTCTTTAAATGTTTAATAGAGTCTGCTTGTAAATTTGCCTGGTTCTAAAGTTTTATTCTTTCAGAGTTCATTTATGGCTTGTACAATCCTTTTTCTAGGATTGGATTAAGTCCTCTATTTTTTTATTCAGTAAATATGAGCGTTTTATATTTTTGTAAACATCTATCCATTTTACACTGGAGAAGATGTGAGAAAATTGTAACACTAGTACCTCATTGGTGAAGTTGTGAAATGATCCAACCATTTTCTAGAGTAATTTGGAACTATGCCCAAAGGGCTATAAAAATGTGCATACCCTTTGACCTAGCAATACCACTTCTAGGGTTGTATCCGGAAGAGATCGTAAAAATGGTTAAAGGACCACGTGTACAAAAATATTTGTAGCAGCTCTTTTTGTGGTGAATTAGAAATTGAGGGGATACCTATCAATTGGGGAATGGCTGAACAAGTTGTGGTATATGAATGTAAGAGAATACTATTGTGCTATAAGAAATGCTGAGCAGGCAAACTTCAGAAAAACCTCAAAAGAGTTATATGAACTGATGCTGAGTGAGGGGAGCTGAACCAGGAGAACATTGTACATAGTAACAGCCACTGTATGATGACTAACTTTGATAGACTTGGCTCTTCTCAGCAATGCAAGGTTCTAAGATGACCCCAAGACTCACTATGGAAAATGCTATCCATATCCAGAGCGAGAACTATGGAGTCTGAATGCAGATAGAAGCATACTATTTGCTTTCCCTTTCTCGTGTTTTGTTCTTTCTTGTGATTCATCTCCTCTAATTCTTTACAACATGACTAATGTGAAAATATGTTTAATATGAATGTATATATATATATATAGCCTATATCAGATTGTAAGCTATCTTCAGGAGGGGGGAGGAGAGAGGCAGAGAAATTTAAAACTCAAATCTTGTTTGAGTTGAATGTTGAAAACTAAAAATAAATTAATTAAAATATTTATCCATTTTGTTTAGTTTTTTAAAAAAATTATTGGCACAAAATTGAGTTAAATGCTTCCTGATAATTTTACTAATTGGTTGTGAATCCACCTTTTTCATTTTTTATACTGATAATTTGGTTTTCTCCTTTAAAAATTGTTAGGTAGAAGTTTGTTAAGTTCTTTTCTTAAAACAAGAAAAAAAAGTTTTTACTTTTTACTTATTCATTTTTTTCTTTCAGTTTCGTTAGTTTTTCACTTGGTTTTCTGGCTTTTTATTTTAGCGTTTGATTGTGGGAGAGTATTTTTTTTAATTGTGTGCTCAATTCATTGACTCACTTTTTCTTTTATTGATGAATATGTTTAGAGACATAAATTTCCCCCGAAAGACTGCTTTGTCTGTATTCCCCAAATTTTGGTGTATTGTTTCATTGTTGTATTATCTTTAATAAGATTTTTTTTCTATCAGCTTTTGACCAAACCATTCTTTAGGATTAAGTTATTTAGAATCCAATTAGTTTTTCATAACTTATTCAGTAGCTCAAGATTTGTAGTCTATGAAAGATGCATTTAGTATGTCTGCTTTTCTGCCTTTGTGGATTTTTTATGCCCTATAATCCATGGTCAATCTTTGTGAAGGCACACAAAGATAGATATGCTCCTTCATATTTCTAGTCAGTAATCTCCAGATGTCATATTTATAACTTTTCTAGAATTTGATTCACGTATTTTATTTCTTTTTTATGGGTTTAGATTTATCAGTTTCTGAGAAGGAGAAGTTGAAGTCTTCTACAATTTTAGAAAATTGTTTTCGCCTGTAACTAATGCAACTTTTCCTTTAATTATTTAGATACCATGCCATTTGGTGCTTATGTATTTATTATAGATATTAATTTATTGTTTTTGGTCCTTTCCAGCAAAATATAGTTTCCCTCTTTATATCTTTTAACTAGATCTATTTTTTTTTTGCTATTTCTTTCTCTGAGATCATGATTGCTACCTCTGCTTTTTTTAAACTTCAACTGAAGTATAATAGATTTTGCTCCAGTCTATTATTTTAACTCTATGTGCATCTTTCTATGTCAAATGTGCTTTTCATAAAGAACATATTGCTGGATTCTGGCTACTAATCCATTTATGTAGTTTCTGTTTTATGGGTGAGTTTATTCCACTTATATTCACAGTTATAATAGTTAATCATGTGTTTCTTTCCATCCTATTCTCTCATGTTTCCTTCTATTTGTTTCCTGCATCATCTTCATAAAGAAAAATTGTATGATAGAGAAAAAGTGAGCTCAGCACTAGTGTTCTATGGTTGGTATAATATGCTTCTGCACTACTGCATTCTATCTGATAACAGATACTTTTCCTTTCTTTCTTTACCTTTAAACCCTTCTTCAAAACCCACTTATCTTAGAGTTTGTTTTGTATAAGATTAATTCCCTCTTAATCAACATATTCTTTTATTTTCTCTCTATTCTTCCCCTCTTCTATTTCTTCCTTCTTGAGGAATTTGTGTATATGTGCATATATATATCTTGCATGTGTATCCATGCAAGCATGCATACATTTTCTCTTTTGACCAGTTCAGCTGAGTGTAAGGTTCAAATGCTGTCTCCTTTCCACCACTCCTTTCTCCTTGTGTAGACTTATACTTGCCAATCACAGTTATATGAGATTTCTCCCATCCTTACTTTCTCTTCCTTCTTCCCTCAGTGTATTCCTCTTCCCTTGTCTATTTTTTCAAGATCATCAAAACATAACAGAGCAACTTCCAGGCCCTCTGTCCATTCAGATTTTCTCCATGACCTCCAATGATGATGTATCTCACCTTATTAGGATGTACACAATTTTCCTTGTTTAGTCTAATATTACTTTTTTGTATTTTCTTAACTGCTACATATTTCAAAGTTTTTACTCCTCTATTCTTTTCATCAGAAGTTCTTGGAAGTCTTCTATTTCATTAAGGATTAATTTTCTTCCCCTCTAGGATCACACTCACTGTTAGATGTTATTCTTGATTGTAAGTCTATATCTATTGTCTTCTGGAATATTTAATTTGATTATATTATTATTTTATTCCAGACTCTGTTCTTTTATAGTGGTGACTGCTAAGTCATGTGTTATTATGATTGTGACTAGTTGGGACTTGAATTCTTTCATTCTAGCTCCTGGCAATATTTTTTCTCTGACATGAGTGGTCTGGATTTTGACTATAATACTACTGGCATTTTTCCTTTTGAGATTCTTTTCAGGAAGTGATTAGGGGTTTCTTTGACTTTCTACTTGCCCTTCTGGTTTTGAGTTCTCTTATATGATTTCTTTAAAAATTATATCTAATCTCTCCTTTTAATCATAGCATTTAGATGATGTAGTAATTATAAAGTTATTTCTCCTCAATTTGTTTTCCAGGATGGTTATTTTTACGGAGAGATGCCTTATGTTTTCTTCTATTTTTCAGCCCCTTGACTTTGTTTTTAGCATTTATTATTGTCCCATAGAGTCATTATCTTCTATGTGGCCAATTATAACTTTCATAGAGTTTTATTTTTTTTCTTGGATAAGTTTTTGTACCTCTCGTTCCTAGCCGTTCATTCTTTTTTCACATCTTTCTTCAATATTTCTTGTTTATTTTTCCCATCTTGTCCTCTAGTGCTCTTATTTGCCTTTAAAAATCTTTTCTTAGCTCTTTTCTTTTTAAAGTATCATTTCTTCTCTCCTAGGAATTCTAGTAAAACTCATGCCTAATCTATATTTTTCTTTGAGGTTTTGCTTGTAGATGTTTTGGAGTAATTTTCTTCTTCTGACTTTTTGTCATGTGTGTAGCTCTCACCACAATAACTCTTTATAGTGAAATCTTTTTTTGATTTCCTTATTGTTCCAGCACATTTCTTGATTATAGACTTTATGTTAGGGTTCTGCTCTGTGAATTTCTGGGAGCTTTTGTCCTTTTGGGTCCATCAGCAGTGCTATTTTTGGGGGGTACTGAATATTGAATTATTCTAGGATCTTGGGGACAACTTAGGCTTGGGACCTGATAATTTCATTGATCTCAGAGGGATCTGATTCAAGCAAATTATGATCATACTACCCCTCCCCCATCTTAGTTTCATAAGTTCCTGACATGGGTCTGTGTTTGAGCAATACTCCTATGAGCTTCCCCTGCTTAGTAGTTCTAGTTGCTGTTAGATCTCCAGTGAAAAGAAAATCTCTGCATGTTCAGAATGACAGAATTGTGAAAGCTCTTTTGGTCTGGGATTTCCTCTCTGGTTATTATATTGCAGAATTCCAAGTAGACTGGGGGATGGAACTGAGACTCCTGTGGTCAGAGCCACACAACTAATGTTTGTGTCCTTGCTTAGTACAGTGTTAGACCACGATCATTCCTTACCCTGGGATGTTACTCCTTGACCCACGTCTCTTCAATCTGCCCTAGATCTATAATCCAGAGCTATATAGTGAACAAATGATACCCATTCCTTCACAAATTTGGACTATTCCTATATATGCCTGGGACCTCTTCCATTTTTGTGCATAACCTTGATCATATTTTGATTCTAGTCTTGTACAGACCCCATTCTCAGTATCTACATATATCACTGTCTGTCCTCCCATGCAACTTGGTCTGGAAATAAAACTTGCTATGATTTTTTTCCCTTGGATTTCCTCATCAGGGCTTAGTCTGGTGCAATTTCTAAATCTTTGTAGAAAAGTTATGATAGGGAGCTCAGTTTTACTTCTTTCTACTCCTTCACCCTCTTGATTCTGCCTCCCCCACCCCCCAATACTTTAATAGGAATATCTCCCTTCCCTCCTCACTCTCATAACCATAGGTATTTGTTATTCCTTCTTGTGAGGCAGCCTTCTCTCCTTCCCCCATCAAACCTTAGCAGCTCTAAGAACCACCGAGCCTTGGCCAGGTTGACAGATCTCCTAATAACCCAGGTGAGAATGGTGAATTACTCACTAATAGACTTTTTCTTCATGGTTCTGAGTAATCTGGCCAGCTTCAAGAGCATAATTTTCTCCCAGTACATAAAAGGAGACAATAATAGTACCTATCTCCAGAGTTGTTAAGATAAAATGAGATATTTGTGGGGGAAAAAACTTTGTACAACCTTAAAGCACTATATAAATTCTAGCTGTCATGACTATGATGATGATGATTATATAGTAACTATATAGATACATAAAATACAGGGAAAATTCATATAGTAAGTTATAATTTTGAAAGACTTTTGCATCCTCGATCTAGTATAATCTTATCTGAACCTCACAACAGGACTGTGAAGTAGGTATTATACATGTACTCTGCTCATTTTGAAGAAACAAAAATGAGAATGTAGGAGGTTAAGTGAATCATTTTTGGTCATACGGTTGGTCACAGGTAGGATTTGAAACCAGTACCCTTCTGACTCCAAGTTCAAGACTCTATCTAGTATTCCATATTGCCTCTCAGTAAACTGAAGAAGGGAAAGATTGGAGAAAGAAATATCATTAGCAAGCTATGGTGACATTTACAGAATCTGAGTTGGAAGCATCCATAAAGGTTTTAACCCCTACCTGGCCAATATTTTCCTTGACAACTTCCCAAGCAAAGATTCATATAGTTTCCACTTCATGAAATTCAGTGAGCCATGACCACAACTTACTTAGGTATGCCATTCAATTTTAGGCCATCCACATCATGAGCATGTTTTTCTCCTCCATAGACCCTACACCTGCTTTTCTGCAACTTCCCTTTGCCTCCGGTTCTTTGCATTGGAGTCAACAAGAATAAGTTTAAATCTTTGTTCATTTAACATCCCTTCAGATATTTAAAGATAATTATCATCCCCTCTGAAAAAGTAGTCTCTCCTCTCAGTTCTAAACTCTTCCAAGTCCTTCAAGTGTTCTTGGTATATCTCCTTTAGATGTTTTCCTGCTTGTTAGTATCCTTCCTATGATGTGGTCCCTGTAATTGAGTGCAGTATTCCTAATGTAGTTAGACCAGGGAAGAGTATATTCTCTCATTCTAGACTGTATATATGAAGTTTAAGTCACAATTTTTGATTGCCACCTCACACTTAATTGTTGTTGTTTGTCCTTTGTTTCCTAAGACAACCGATGACATGGGATTATGTCTTGACTTTGTTTTCAGTCCACTAAAATCCTCAGACTTTTTTTTTTTTAACAAAAACCATCATCTAGGCACACTTCTTCCATCTTGTATAAGTGAAGCTGATTTTTTGACTCCCAAGTGAAGGGTTTTACATTAGGCATCATTCAATTTTAGCTTATTAGCTTTGGTTTTTCTTTTTTAAAAAATATTTTATTCTGAACTTAAGAAATAAAACATACATTTCTAAAACATAGTAGAATAAAAAAGGACGATTACACATGAAACTGCAAATCTATTTTTATGTGCAACTTGACATTCCTTTTAAATATATAATAAAGTTATCATGTAACTTTCTTTTTATTTTTCCTCTTTTTCTTTCCTCCTCCCTGCCCTACAGATGGCTACCATTAGACACAAATATGTATAAATATGTGAAATCATTCAATACATCTATTTTATCAGTTCTTTCTCTGGAAGTCTTTTTTTTTTTT
>JAQQSU010016963.1:0-10812 GCA_028627135.1 Pseudochirops cupreus | reverse complement strand
TTTTCCAGTGAGATATTTTGCACTGTCTTCTAATTTTTCAATCTTTGTGTTTTGTTTGACTGACTCTTGTTGCATCATAGAGTCCTTGGCTTCAATTTAACTGATTCTAATTTTTAGTGAATTATTTTCCTCAATTAGTTTTTGGTGTTCCTTTTGCATATGTTCATTTTTCATTTTTAGGGAGGTATTTTCTCTGGTTAGATTTTGGACCTCCTGTCCTAGTTCTCCAATTTTACTTTTTAAAGCTTTGTTTTCTTCTGTGAAATTTTTTTCCAATTATCTTCTACTTCTCTAATTTCATTTTTAAAATCCCTCTTGAGATTCTCCAAGAATGCTTTTTGGCCTGGAGACCAATTCACATTTCCTTCTGTGGTCTCTAGTGTGTGTGTGGAGTCCATGTTGCCTTCTGAGTTTGGTGGTTCTTGCTCACTGTATAATGATTTGATGGTTCTAGCCTTTGCAGTTTCCTTCTTCTGCATTGTGGTTGCCTATATCCTGTATTTTTAGAGTGGATATCTGCTTCTGGGGTGCAGGAGTACTGAGTTTCTCAGGCTGGGAGGTAGGGGTTAGCTTGTTGACTTCGTGAGCTGTGGCCTTTGAGTATATGGACTGAGGCCAGGGCCAGGATTCTTGGTGTTTCCCCTGAGTTACCTGAGGCTCACTTATGGGGGGGTGATGGTCTGTTTCAGGTTTCCACCTGTTTCTCTGGGCTGCTTCTCAGGCAGGCTCACTGTAGTATAAGGGCGGGGCTGTAGTTTGCTGATTGGCCAGGTGGTTCTAAAGCACACCTAGGCTTTTGTTGTTAGAGCTTGCTGGCTCCACCCACCTGGGCTTAGGCTCCGTACAATCTCCCTTCCCCCTTCCTCAGTGATTTCCAAGCCTGGGGCTGTTTACACTTATGCAAGAATGTACTCTAGGTGGGGCTTTTTTACTTCTTGGTTTTTTTGTGTCAGGGAGGGGGATGAGAGCCCCTAGATTTCATTCCTCCATCCCAACTTCTGAAAGCCTGGGCATGTAGCTTCAAAAATCCAGGCCACGGGTTGCTAGCCCCAGGAAAAACTGCTGACCTTGCTATGTGCCCCACGTTCTATCCCACGTCCTACCCAGTTCCGTTGGTCCTCCGCTCTGTGGGGAGATGGCTGCAGAAGCCTCTGGCTGGGTGAGTCTGCTGGGTGGGGCTTCTCAGTCTGCTGCACTCAGCTCTCAGGTCCCAGCTGGTGCCACTCCTGTCTGCTCCGCATTCTCCTTGTCCTGATCTGAGTAGGCACTTTTCTGGGCTGGGAATCTGTCACTCTCTGTCTCCCAGAGGGTTCTGTCACTCTTAAATCCACTCAAATTTACTTTTTAGCTTTTAAGGACGAAATTCTTGGGGAGCTTGGAGAAGTTACTGCTTACTTCCCGCCATCTTAGCTCCACCCATGACTCAGTTTCTTTAATTGTAAAAGGGAGATAATAACATTACCTCCCTCACAGGGTTGTTATGATAATCAAATGAGATAATATTTGAAAAGAACTTTAGCACATAGTAGGCACAATTTAAATGCTTATTCCTTTCGCACTTCCCAACTTACATTGGTATGAGGAATTCCCTCAACTACAACTTTTCTATTCTAATGAAGTCACAGGTATAATCTAGGTTCTTTTAAAACTTGAACATCACTGTTTTGGGATTCAAGGGATCAAGGTTCAAATCAAGGATTTGCTCCTTTGCTTGTGTAAATTTAGATGAGTGATTTAGCTTCTTGGAGTCTCAGTTCCTCCTTTGTAAAGGGGTTCTTAGGATCTGTAAACTCATTAAAAATATATTTTGATAACCACATTTCAATATAATTGATTTACTTTGTAATTCTATGTATTTTGTATATTTAAAAACATTATCCTGAAACAAAAACATTATTCTATCCATAAGTTTCACCTGACTACTGAAAGAGTCCATGACACACAAAAAAGTGAAGAATCCTTGGACTAGAGCCAGACCTGTATAGCCTGCAGCCCCTGGGCCGTGGCCCTCAGGCTGCTTGTTACACCCCAAAGGATTTTGGGTGGCCTGTGAAAAATGTAGAGGAAAACAACCTTTATACGTAGAGGAAGTCCTTTGGTGGGCTGCAGGTTGTACAGGCCTGGACTAGAGTATTTCAAAGTTTCCTTCTTTCTCTAGATAGAATTTCCCCTTGGATAAGATCTAGGACTCTCTGTCTATGTCTCTTTCTCTGTCTCTGTGCCTCCCTTTCTCCCTCTGTGTCTCTGTCTCTGTGTCTTTTTCTCTGTTTCTTTCTCTCTCTCTCTCTCTTTGTCTCTGTCTTTATCTTGGTTGAAATGTGTCACCTTGCTCCCAGTGGGAGAGCATTTTCACACTGGGGGCAAAGAAGGCTCTTTCGCTTTGTATAGTCTAGTATATATTTTTCTGCATACACCTTCATTTCTGTTTTCCTCCTGACTTGGATAAATGAGCTTCTTTGCTATTTATCCACATATTCATTGGGGAACTAGCATTTGGTGGGGAGGAAGTCAAGTCTTGGATATAAAGGTTGGGGTCCTCCTTTTGCCATTTACAAATACAGATAGGAAGTTTAGCTTGAACTTGAAAATGACTTCTCCTAAGGCTAACAATACATATATATATATATATGTATCTATAGATAGATAGATAGATAGATAGATAAATAGATAGATAGATAGATAGATAGATACATACATACATACATATGTAATATTAGATATAATTCTGGCCCAGTACCCCCTTCTTTCTAAGTAGAGCAGCATGGACAACTTCTGCCCTCTGCCTCCTGCTTGCCCTCCTGGAATTGAAGTCTACCCTGGAGAAGGGCTGGGGAAGAAGAGGCTAGAGATATCTATTCTGCCTCCCTTGTATCCCTGTAATGATATGTCTGTGCTATATATGGGTGAGAACTTCACTACATATAGATGATAGAGATATACACATGTATGCATACCTATGTATGTTCCTGTCTCACCCTAGGTGCTGCACAAATCTTTTGTTTTTCCATGTTGTTCCATCCACTCATCTCTACCAACACCAACTAACATCAAATACAAAACAGGTTTTGCAATGCTGCTTTCCTTTTTTTCTAGCCATGGATAAAAATAAGCTAAAAGGCCTTAGGGAAAACGTGAGGTGGGAGAGAAGCAAAGAGTACTAACTATCATAGTCTAGTAGGGATGATGCTGGAACCAGTGCTGAATTTCTCATTAGCACTCCCTGCTGAGACACCATAGATGGGGTAAGTAGTAGAGTTGTAGGGGGAATAGAAAATGGCCCTGAAGGAACAACCTTACCAAATCACCTGCTGATAGCACAACTGTAGCACTTTGTTGTCCTGGCTGCCTACACCAGTCACATTGCTTAGCTGCCATCCTTTTTCGGATTGGAAGAGATGGAAGAACGACTCTGAGTACCAATATCTCCCCACATGTTCCCAAGATGGAGGTTGCACTTACAAGCTGGAACTGCTTTGCCCTCCTTCTTCAGTTTGTGACTTCAGTGATCAATGGAATTCCAGAAAAAAACATCCGAATCCTCATGGTTATCCAATGCCAGGGTTAGAATCCAATACAGAGTTACACCAAGAAGTAGTTTCCATGGAATTTCTCCCAACGAAAAATACTCTTTGGCTCACTAATGTCATGGGAAATTAGAGAGAAACATGGGAGACAGCATCCTGCCCTACTAGGTAGCCTGTTTGGCCCCAACTTCTCTAACATAGCTTCCTGGTCTAGGGACATAAAAAGTCAATGCTGCGGGCACTTGGCAGCTCTCAGACTTGGTGGATGACAGACCCACCATATGAAAGTCACCATACCCTGATGACTAACTGACCAGATGTATCCAGAGATGCTAATTGCCATTGTGTGCTGTTGCATATCTTGTGTTAGGGCAAAGTAAACCTCCTCCTTTGTAAAATGCTCAATGATGTTTGAATGCCTCTTTTCAACCCACTAACATACCTGAACTAAGAAGGTGCTGGCTTTAGAGCCATACCTACAACATCCATACCTATCAATGTTTATATCATCATCATCATCTTCATCATCTTCATCATCATCATCTTCAT
Source organism: Pseudochirops cupreus (assembly GCA_028627135.1). Lineage (NCBI taxonomy): Eukaryota > Metazoa > Chordata > Mammalia > Diprotodontia > Pseudocheiridae > Pseudochirops > Pseudochirops cupreus. Next base: position 6,739 of record JAQQSU010016963.1, on the reverse strand, counting down.
CACTAACATTTATATAGTACTTATGATGAGCCAGGCGCTATTCTAAACGTTTTATGTTTATTCTCATTTGATCCTCAAAACAACCTTGGGAGATAAGTCCTGTTATTTATGCTCATTTTACAGTTAAGGAAACTAAAGCAAAGAGAAGTCAAGTGGCTTGCCCAGGGTCACACAGTGACACCAGATTTGAATTTAGGTCTTCCTAACTCCGCTGCATCATCCAGCTGCCTTTCTATCTCTTCTACCTATAACTATGGATTATAATGTATATTATCATGTATACAGAACACTATGCATCTTTATATAAGACATATGAATATAAATATGTACATGTATATATGTATTTATATATTATATATAGCATATTAACATATTATATATATAAAAGGGAGATAACTGGGACATCATACCCTTAGAATATATTATTTTACATAGTATATAAAATGATAAATATTATATTTTATAGGAGATGTGGAGGGAAAGGGAGATATTTGAGACATCATGCCTCTAGAATATATAATATAATATATAATAATATGTTATATAGTATTGTATTATATATGATATAATATATAACATATGTAATGTGACATTACATTATATAATATATGATAACAGATTATAGAATATATAATAACCTATTATGTCATATAATATAATGTATAATGTTTTATAATGTTATATAATATATTATGTGATAATATATTCTAGGGGCATGATGTCTCAAATATCTATCTTTCCCTCCCTCTCTGTCTCCTTTGATTTCTCCTTATCACCTCCAGCTGGCTATGGGAACTGTAGCTGGTTTTTCGGCTGGTCCCAAAACACATGATGTTCCAGGGAGGTCATCATTATTCTGCTGCCTCCTTACTCTGGATCAGAGTTAGAGATTCATGCTGCACCAGTCTTTATAACAACTATGGTTGGAGGATGAAGTGATGATGAAAGCTGTGATCATATTATTTTAAGAGTTGTCTTTCTGACTTGTATCAGCTGAGGCCATTCTCAATTTCCTAACCCTGGAAGAGTGCCCATTGATAAGCATGAGAAACAGAATAGATAACATCCCTCCTTTTCCCAGTATTTAGATAAATAAAAACCATAGCAGAATTGTCAGGGCCATCAATTGACTCTTGGTCCAATTGTTTATTTCAGCTCAACTTCCTAGGAGTTTCCCCAGAGTCATTGCTCCATGCACTGCTTTCTGCCTCTATACCCCTGTGGTGTCTACCTCCCCTTAATATACAGAAGCTTACTCTATGTACATCAAATACTTTTGGAACAGAAGAAGGGTCAGATAGCTCTTGCTTTCCCAGTTCTCCAAAATTCTAGATGGGGACAAGCAAATGGATATTTTTACTTTCTCTTTAGTTTAACCCACCTTTTGCCATGGCACTTAGAAGGCTTTCAAATTTATACAAAGGGTGTTCTTGAATGGAAGAAACAGTTATAGAAATGACTAATGCTTTTATGTCCCCATGAAACTTTTGCTGGCAGCCATGTTTGCCATGTAAAATAAGGGGACTTTTTTCCTTCATCTCAACATCAAAAAAAATTTTTTTTTGGTGGGGGAGAGGATTATATGATTAAATATAGTACAGCAAGATTCTGGTGAGGTCCATTAAGACTGTGATGCAGACACATATACAGAAACACAATGGCAATCTAATGTTTTCTATCTCCACTGAGAATGAGATGAAATAGGCTTAAATTAGTAAGTTAGACGCACTGAAAAATTCCTGACAGTAAATATTGTCAAATGCTTAGAATGGTGTTATTTAAATACTTTCAAACATATTTTAAATGGGTTGATATTTATCAACCTGAAAATACTTGAAATAGACTAAGGAAACAAATCATATACCTTATATATTATAGTTTTAAAATTTCTAAGGCACTTTAGTACATATATCTCATTTCCCCCTTAAAATAAGATTAAGTAACAAGATATTATTTGGAGTTTGACAGAAATGAGTAAAAATTTATTTAAAGTATTTACTATGTGTAAGGCATTGTGTGAGGCACTGAAAATACAAAGAGGAAAAATGCCAGTCTCTGACCTCAAGAAATCTAATCTAATGGGAGGGGGCAGGGAAGAGAGTAAACATTTATATAGCACTTACTACATGCCAGGCACTGTAAAGTGCTTTACACTTATAAGTGCTTTACAAATATTCTCATTTAATTCTTACAACCCTGTGAAGTAGGTTCTATTAATCATCTCTATATTACATTTGAGGGAAATGAGGCATATAGAAGTAGTTGGCTAGGGTTATAAAGCTAGTAAGTATCTAAGGCTGTATTTGAACTCAAGTCTTCCTGACTCTGGCCTCAGTGCTCTATTCACAGCACCACCTAGCTGCCTGGGGGTGGCAAACACAATTACTGAAGTATCCTAAAAGAAAATGCACAACAAAGATGGGAAAAGTGTGGTAAGGAAATGTGAAGAAGATGTCACTTTCAGCTTGCGTGATTTGAAAACTTTTTGGAGGAAGGTTTAAAGGAAAAGTTGGTTTTAGATTAGAAAATAGATTGTATTGCTGGGGAAGTTAATACATTTCAGAAAGCCATGCTTTTGACAAAGGAATTAATATGTCTAATTCAGAGGAATACTGACATAGTTTGCTGGGTTTTTTTCAACTGTGAGTGGGATGTACTATCAATAAAAGCAGTGTTTTAAATAGCAAAAAAATATATAGATAGTAGTATTCTCCTAAAATATAGAGTACTTGAGGGGCAGCAGTATTAAATTAGCTTAGAAAGGTAAATTGGGGAAGATTATGGAGATCCTTAAATTCAAGACTCTGGAACTTTTATTTTATCATATAGGCAATAGAGAATCACTGGGGGCTTTTGAGAAGGGAGACACTATATGCATTAGAAAGTTACTTTGGAAGCAATACTTTGAAGCTTTCCCTGTCCTTTCTTGTATGTAGAATCCCCCAGATAAGGTTACCTCTAGTTCAAAATATCAATATCTACTCAAAACCACATTTCATCAGCCCCCATTGATGTGTTTGCCTGTACTAGTCAGCCAGTAGAGAAAAGCAAAGGCATTTAACAAAATAGTATGGTAACAGAAATATCCAAAAAACCCTTTCCCCTTATAAATCTGGGCTATAGCCTCTCGGTTTGTCTTTTATGTGCAAATGTAGTAGTAAAACCTTTACAAGCTTTTAGTCACTCTTACAGATGAATTGAAGAAGGGAGAGAATAAAATCCAGGGGACAAGCTAGGAGGTGAAAAAAATAGCTCAACAGAGAGGGTATAGGGGCCTGAATTAAGATGGTGGCAATATATGTGAAGTGTGTGTATGTAAAGAACAACGTAAAGATAGAATCAACAATGATAGTCTGAGGGTCTTCAAACTCAAGGCCTCTGAAGGCAGAGCCAAGATGTCAGAGGAGAAGGAAATAATGAAGCTGAGCTCCCATCCACAACTCCTCCCAACACATCTATAAGATGCACCAGTCTGAATCCTGTTGGAGAAATCCTGAAAAAGTCACATTTTTTTTCCTTTGTCTGATCCAGGTCAGCACAGGGAGACAAAGCGGTTCATATTCACTGAGGACAGAAGCCCTTGGCATGCAGCACTCCAGTACCTAGGGAGAGCCTACACATCAATACAAAAGACTCATATTGGGACACCTCCAGGCCTATAGGGGGGCATTGCAAGGGGAGCAAGCGCCAAATGGCAGTTTTGTCACCCACTACCCAGTTCTGGGTCATGGTTCCAGAGTGGAGCAAGAAGGAGACCTTTGCATAGTAGAGGCATTGTCTTTTCTAGGTAGGGAAGCCTTGGGTGGAGTACCAAAAAAGGAAGAGGTTCAGAAGTCAGCAGCAACAATAGTGTGGCTCAGTCTCCAACACCATAGCAGAATCTTGCTTCCAGCATCTGTCCTAGTCTTCTGAGCAATTTGGAAGTCCAAACCAAAGGAGAACCTACAAGTTTGCCATTTTGAACCAACAGAGCTAACCAATAGAGGTTGAGTCTAGTAGCAGTATATTCTAGTACAGTCCCAAACTCAGATCAGGAACTTCCAGAGCTCAGACCAAGAAAGCAGCCACCAGACTTTGCTGTGGATCAGACTAATTTAGGAGAAATGAAAATTTTCATATACCAAGCCTATCTCTGCCATCCTGGAGGATCACAACACTCAGTATCTCCAAGAAAGCAACAATCAGATCAGCCCAGACCTTCCCTCTAGAAATATGGCAGAATCCAGCCCTAACAGCAAGTCTGGTCAGGACATAGGCTGGAAGAATGGACAATCAAAAAAAGAACCACACTATAATAAGCTATTATGTTGGCAGGGATTCTCAAGACAGAAACAAAGAAAAGAGTGGTTCTCAAGTGTCTATAGACAATGTCTTAGACAAACAACCGCCCAAACTCAATTAGAATTCCTGGAGAATTGAAAAAATGAAGCAAGAGAAAATGAAGAAAATGAAGCAAGAGTTAAAAACAAGAGTTGAATTTTTTTTTTATAGATGGAATGAGAGTTCTTGAGAAAAAAATGGAAAAGAAATGAGAGATATGGAAGAAAGAATTGGAAAGGGAATTAACAGGTTGGCACAAAAGATACACAAAATATACAAAATCTTGCTCAAACTCTCTGAAAATTAGAATGAACCAAATAGAAGCCAATGACTTCATGAGGTAGCAAGAAATATTAAAACCAAGTTAAAAGATTGAAAAAAATGGAAGAAAATATGAAGTATCACATAGCAATAAAATCTGGTATGAAAACTGAGGAGAAAAAATGAAAAATCACTGCACCATCCGGACACTAAGACAAAAAAAAAAAGCTTAGACATTATGTTTCAAGAAATCTTAAAAGAAAACTGCTTGGACCTCTTAGAAGGGGAGCATATTAGGGAGCATATTAAAAAATAAAAAATCCATTGATCATCCTCTGAGAGAAACTCCAAAATGAAAACTCCCAGGAATGTCATATCTAGAATCCAGAGCTTCCAGGTCAAAGAAAAAAAAATTGCATGCAACCAGAAAGAAAGGATTCAAGTAATAAAAGAGCTACCATCAGGATTGTACGTGATTTCATAGCCACCACTAAAAAGGAGCAGAGAATTTGGAACATAGTATTCTAGAAGGCAAAGAATATGGACTTAAAGCTAAGAGTGACTTGCCCAGGGAAACTGTATATAATACTATAGGGGGAAAATGGGCTTGTGAAAGAGAGAACTTTCAAGCCTTTCTGATAAAAAAGACCAGAGCTACAGAGAAACTTTCCTTTTAAAAAAAATATTTATTTATGGGGTGGCTAGGTGGCTCAGTGAATAGAGCACTGGCCCTGGAGTCAGGAGGACCTGAGTTCAAATGCAGCCTCAGACACTTAACACACACACACAAAAAACTAGCCGTGTGGCCTTGGACAAGTCACTTCACCCCAATTGCCCTACCTTCCCCCTGCAAAAAAAAAAAAACAAACATTTATTATTTTTAACATTTTTTTTGAATTTCAAGCTCCAAATTCTCTCCTTCCTTTCAGCCCCTCTTCCACCCATTGAGAAAGCAAGAAAAATGATACCAATTATACATGTGAATCCATGTAAAACATATTTCCATATTAGCCGTGTTGCAACAAAAAAGGCAAGAAAAATAAAGAGAAAAATTATACTTCAGTTTGCATTCAGAGTTCATTAGTTTTCTTTTTGAAGGTGAATAGCATTTTTCATCACACGTCCTTTGGAATTGTGTGGGATCATTGTAATGATCAAAGTAGTTAGGTCTTTTACAATTGATCATCACAATATTGCTGTTATTGTGCACAATGATCTCATGGTTACATCAGAGAAACTTTGAAGTTCAAACACGAGTGAAGAGTGGCATAGAAAGGTAAACATGAATGAACAATGATAAAAGACTAAACAAGGCTGTGTTGCTTGCATTCAAATGTGGGGAGATAAAGCTTGTCCCGTAGCCCTTTCATCATCATAGGTCACAGAGAAGACAATTAGACAAGGTGTGGGAGTAGTTCTATTGTCTTGAAGATCTTAAGAAAAGAATGGAAAGAGAAGGGGAGAGGAATAGACGGGGGAGGGGCACAAGTAGACATGTATGCAAACTTGAACCTCACATTTGAACTGATCAGAGAAGGAAGAATACATACACAAACACACACAGAGTTGGGTACAAAAATCTGTTTCACTCAATAGGGAAAGATAAGCAAAAGGGGAAGGGAAATGAGAGAGAAGACAGATTAAGGGAGGCATTAGTCCTAAACAAAACCAACTCTAAGATATATAGAAATATTTATAGCTTTTTTTTTGAGGTGGCAAAGAATAGCCACCTGAGGAGATAACCAGAAACTGCAGAGTGGACAAGCAATTTAGACTATATCAATGTAATGGAATATTATTGTGCTGTACTTTTATCAGTTAATGAGCAACTGGGGTTCTAGAAGATTAATGATGAAATCTACTCACCTCCTCATAGAAAGGTAAAGGACTCAAAATGCAGAATGAGACAAAAAATTTTTTTGGGTCACAGTGAATGTGGAAATTTGTTTTGACTGACTTTACAAGTTTGCAATGAGTTTTTTTTCCTCATGTTCTCCATTACAGAAAGGGAGGAGGTTATGGTGGGTGAGGAGAAGGACCTTGACTGATTGAAACAAATAAAATATAACTTAAAAATGATTGATTGAAGTGAGTGTAGCTGTGTTCCTGAATCATAACTGCCTATAATATTTTATTTTATTTTATTTTTTATTTTTTT
>JAQQSU010016962.1:0-10813 GCA_028627135.1 Pseudochirops cupreus | reverse complement strand
TTAATCCTGTTTGTCTCAGTTTCCTCATCTGTAAAAAAAGAGCTGTAGAAGAAAATGGCAAACTATTTGCCAAGAAAACCCCAACTGGGATCAGGAAGATTTGGGTGTGACTGAAACAGTTAAAAAACAACAATTCCAAGGGCAGAATGTTGTAATGACTATGTGGCTAACTCTCTCTCATTCTCTGTATATATATATATACACACACACACACAGACACATAGACGAAATAAAATACTTAAATAACCCCATTTCAGAAAAAGAAATCGAACAAGTCATCATTGAACTCCCTAGGAAAAAATTTCCAGGACCAGATGAATTTACAAGTGAATTCTATCAAACATTTAAAGAACAATTAACTCCAATACTTTATTGACTCTTTGGGAAAATTGGTGGAGTCCTACCAAATTCTTATTATGATACAAATATGGTACTTATATATAAATTAGGAAGAGCCAAAATAGAGAAAGAAAATTATAGATCAATTTTCCTACTGAATATGTAAGAAAAATTATAAATAAAATATTAATAAAAAGATTAGAGCATTTTATCATGAGAATAATACATTTTGATCAAGTAGGATTTATTTCAGGAATTCAAGGATGGTTCAATATTAGCTAAACTATCAGTATAATTGCTCGTATCAACAACACAAAATTAATAGAAATCATAGGTATCTCAAAATATGTAGAAACAGCTTTTGACAAAATAGAACACCCATTCCTAATAAAAACACTAGAAAGGGGGCAGCAGGTGGCACAGTGAATATAGCACTGACTCTGGAGTAAGGAGGACCTGAGTTCAAATCTTGCCCAGACACTTGACACTTAACTAGCTGTGTGACCTTGGACAAGTCACCTAACCCCTATTGCCCTACCTTCTCCCCTCTAAAACCACAAAAAAAAAAAGGACACTAGAAAACAGGAATAAATGGATTCTTCCTTAAAATGATAAGTAGCATCTACCTAAAACCATTAGCAAGTGTTATATGTAATGGGGATAAGCTAGAAGCATTTTCAGTAAGATAGGGGGTGAAACAAGGATGTCCATTTGTAGTAGCAAGCACCCTAGCATACCTAGGATGGCTGCTAGCACATGCTCTTAGATCTACTTTTCTAAAGGAAAACAACTCAAAAAGGGTTACCAATCTTACTTTAATCAAACATATGTCATTTACCTAGTTCAGAGGAAAAAGTCAGCACCCTGAACTTCAGAGAACATAAACATAAGTAACAAGGAGACAAAAATACAGACAGAAAAATAACACAATTCAGCAGACCAACAGACAGGATTCTAGCTGTCTGATCATTACATCTATACCTGGTTAGTCACCAGAGAGAGAAGCACCAATGGCTGCTCAGATTCTCATCTGACCAAATCACACAACACTTCCCAAAGTTAACCCCAAAACAAAACATCATATCAGAAGTATATATAGTCTTCTCCAGGGTCAGAGAATATTACGATTCTTGTGCCCAACTTGACTATAAAGTAACAAAAGTTGTGCCTCCTGAAAAACAAGCCTCCCTCAAAGCAAACTTCTCTTGTGGGCTCTGCTCCACCCTTCAGCAAACACTTCCCACGACAGGCTCCATGTGACCACATTCATCCTACTATGGGGCAGCGTTCATTAAAAAAAAAATATTTTAAATTTATTTATTTTAGTTTTCAACATAGATTTCCACAAGATTTTGAGTTGTAATTTTTCTCCTTGTCTTTCCCCTACCCCCACCCCAAATTAACAAGCCTACTGAATACCCCTTCCCCAATCTGTTCTCTCTTATATCCTCCCACATCACCCCTCTAACTTTCTGGTAGAGCAAAATGGATTTCTATATGTCAGTGTCTGTATATCTTATTTCCCAGTTGCATGTAAAAACAATTTTTTTAAACATTTGTTTTTAAAACTTTGAGTTCCGGATTTTTCACCCTTCTTCCCATCTCACCCACCTCCACTGGGAAGATAAGAAGTTCAGTATAGGTTGTACATATGTAGTTACCCAAATCATTTCCATAGTAGTTATATTGTGAAAGACTCACTGTATTTCCCTCCATCCTATCCCCACCCCCAATTGTTCTATTTTCTCCTTTGACCCTATCCATTTTCAAAAATGTCTGCTTCTAACTACCCTCTTTCCCAATCTGCCATCCCTTCTATCCTCCCCCCTCTTATCCCCTACCCCCCTATTTTCCTGTAGTGTAAGATACCTAATTGAGTGTGTATGTTATTCCCTCCTTAAGCCAAATTCAATGAGAATAAGGTTGTTCTATTCACTTTCATCTTCCTGCTTTTTCCCTCCATTGTACAGTTTTTCTTGCATCTTTTATATGAGATAATTTGCCCTGCCCTTTCTCCTTCCCCCAATAAATTCCTCTGTCACCTCTGAAGTTTATTTTTTTACATATCATCCCTTCATATTAAACTCGTGCCCTCTGTCTATGCATAATGCCCACACTCACATATATATTTAAATACACATATACCCTATGTATACATGTGTTTATATATATATGTATACACACACACACATATTCCCTTCAACTGTCCTCATACCAAGAAAAATCTTGTGAGTTAAAAATATCATTTTTCCATGTAGGAATGTAAATAGTTCAACTTTAATAAGTTCCTTAATTTATCATAACTATGGCTTACATACCTATTTAAGGTAAATGAAAAACAGGAAAGAAAACTTTTAGTGTATTACTCTAATTTAATTTAATATTTTTGTTGTTGTTGCCATTCCATTGAGAATTTGACCTTTTTAGATTGATATTGTTTCCCTGATATAAGATACTATGTAAGCATGTATTTAAATAATGGAGAGTTCTCTCCCTGTAACAACCCTCGGAAATGAAAAGGCAATAGTCAATGACTACATTTCCATTAAATATATTTTAAACTTCAAAAACATTTTAATTATTTTCTGTTTCTTCGTAACTGTGAAACCTCCCATTCATTTAACTTAATAAGGCTACATTATATGACCAAAGCAAAATTATTGTCCTTCAGTTTCATGATTACACCTGTAATTCAGTAAGGAGAAGCATTGTTTTTTTCAATCCATTTACATTGTTCCTCATTCTTAGATAACCCTAAAGAAATAAAAACTGATAATGCCCCTGCCTATTCTGGCAAGTCATTCCTATCTTTCTGTGAAACCTATTGAAAAAAAAGGGGGATTTGGAATTGGACCTATATATGACAAGGGCAATTACCTACTGCCTTATACACCCTAAACCTTTTTTAAGCATCATTAAAAATGGGTATACACCAACAGAATAACAATTTGAAAAAGCACATATTCCCAAATAAAATAATGGAAAAGACCTGCCCCTTAATAATGTAGAGGTGATGTTGTGCTTATATATTTTTTAGACACTGATGAACTACCACTGAAGATGCCAACATAGAATGTCCAGGTGTGTTCCACCAGATGCAGAAACAGAGAAGAGGATCAGAGGATTCCTCACAAGGACAACCCAGGAGGAAATGACTTGGCATCCCACCTCTTCAGAGGATGATACAGCCTTCTAATAGAACATTACAGACTTCAGCAGAGTCTGCACTTCAAGAAATATCTGATTTTCTAATAATAACTGAGTTTTGGATTTTTTAAATCACAGAAATAATTGCCTCCCTCTTAATGTCAGCTACTGTGTCTTCTATTTCTCTGCTAAATAGGTTACAAGCTGCTTAATTTGTGTATGAATTGGCAAGGAATTTTACCTTGGCTTTGAAAACCCAAGACACTGTGAATAAGACATACTATCAATTTGTCATAAAATCAATCTGTTGGTACAGTTACAAACATTTAAGACCTGACTCCTTTTCTAATGTAATTATGGACACACCTGTCTATGTGTGAACTGTTAATTGCATTGATTTTACTTTGGCTCAAATCTTTATTTTGCCTTTTTCCAACTAATTTCACTTATACTTCATATCTAACACCAAAAGTATATGCAACAAATTTCACTTATGCTTGGTATCTAAAATCAAATTTCTGATTTTTTAAAAAAAGAGGGGAAAAGGTTTGTCAGATTTCTTGTTACTAAATTCACTGTTCTAATATTGTTAATGGTTTCAACTGCTGTGTTTGCAATCCAAACTGCACAATAGGTTAATGAATTATCAAAAAATGTTTCTGTAGCCTTTAAGACACAACATGACATAAATAACAATCTTTTCTATAAGATCAGTTTATTACAAAAATTAGTATTATGTTTAGGTATGAGTTAAAAGCAGTAAAAATTAAATTGTTACTTAGATATGATTATAAATACACATATATTTGTGTTACCCCTAGTTTATAAAATTCCTCTCATCCCAGTACTATATGGGACAGGATCAGAGCCTGCTTATTGGGAGAGTGGCATAATTTCTATATCACCTTGGAAATAAAAAGCTTTCAATCAAATTATTAAGATATTGAGCATAGTGAGATCCCTGGGATTGACCCAGAAGGAGTTATAAAAACAATTATTGATACATTGAAAAAATATTTATGCATCTACTTCCTATATTGATCATTATAATAGTCTGTTACATATTTGGAACTTGCATTATGTGAATTATGACACGCAATATTAAAACTTTAGGCATTGATGTCTATGCCTTAAGACTTCTCTTTAAAAAGAGGGAAAATGTAGTAAGCCTATATATTTTATTCTTGGGGGTCAGTTACTATGTAGATGTCCTTGATGAATGTAGCTTAGGCCCTCTGCCCTTGAAGCCTACTCTCCAGAGCATCCTTTGTTATGTGAATGAGTTAACTGAGTTTCCCAAAGACCTTTTGGTGCCTTGATAACAAGGCCTGATCCAGGGCCCAGATAAAAATCTTGACAGTGTGCCCTAATTAAAGCTCTTTTCAACTGTGGCTTTTTGTTAAGCTAGCTCCTTCAGCTCCTTTTGTCTTGGGCTATACTTAAAAGGACCTTTTATTTGAGATCTTGAAATCAAAGGCTTTACCCCTAGACTTCAGGCACCAAAAGAACATATTCCTTACCAAATTATTCATTCTGTGTTACCTCCAGGATATAACAGGCTAAAGGCAATGACAGTAAAACTTGAGTCCTTTTTTCTTTTGTATCATTTTGCTCTATAAAAACCTTGTTCAAAGAATCATTAAATTGAGTTCCTGGTTCTTCCTTGAACTACCCACATGGTCTGGTCATTTCTTACTCACATCTCTGATCATGCTTAAGTGCTGGCCACTGGGCAGCCCACATCAATATCTTGATTTCTCATAAAGTCATTAGCTTCCAATTGCTCCCATCTAATTTTGAAGGAGTTATTCTCTTCAGTGAGTTTCTGAAATTCCTTTTCCATCTGGCAAATTCAGCTTTTTAAGGCATTCTTCTCCTCATTGGATTTTTGGGCCTCTTTTGCCATTTGAGTTAGTCTGTTTTTTAAGGTGTTAATTTCTTCAGTGTATTTTGAGGTCTCCTTTAGCACGCTGTTGACTCACTTTTCATGATTTTCTTGCATCCTTATCATTTCTTTTCCCAATTTTTCCTCCACTTCTCTTACTTGATTTTCAAAATTGTTCTTGAGCTTCTGTATGGCTTGTCACCAATTCATATTTTTCTTGGAGGCTTTTGATGCAGGAGTTCTGACTTCACTGTCTTTCTCCTGCTCCTTGCCTTGATACTTTGTGTCCCCAAAAAAGGATACTATGGTCTGTTTGTGCTTCCTCAGCTTGCTCATACTGCCAGTCAATTACTTGACTTTTGAGCTCTTTGGCATTGTAGAACTCCAGGTCCAGAATATCAAGGGAATTAATGAAAAGAAATGCTAGGGAAGGAAGTCTAGTTATATCAGATTTTAAACTGTATTACAAAGTGACAGTCATCAAAACCACTTGGTAATAACTGAGAAAGGGAGTGGTGGATAAGTGGAATAGATTAGTACATAAGACACATAGTCAATGACTATAGTAACCTGGGGTTTGATAAACCCAAAGACTCTAGCTTCTGGGATAAGAACTCACTATTTGACAAAAATTACTGGGAAAACTGGAAAACAGTATGACTGAAAATGGGCATAGACCAATATCTTACACCATTGTATCAACAATGCAGTATTCACAATGCCTACAGTAACTATAAGTATGATGATATGGTTATTAATTACAAAATGTAACAGGCTTTCTACATGAAAAATATAGCTAGAACATTTATTTAAATACCAGAAAGCTGAGTCCCCAAACCAGAAAGTCATAGCCAACACAGTAGTTATGAATTTGGCACATGTAGTTAATGTAGTAAACACCCACATTCTCAAGCTTTCAAAACAGGACAAGCTACCTCAGGCAAAGATCCTCCTCTCCTCACTCACAACAACTGCTCAGCATCCAGGCAGCTTGCTCCCAGTAGCTCTGGCCCTTCCACGGTTCTCATCCCTGGCAGTCCTCAGCAGGTGTCCTTAGCAGAGATTCTGGCTGGCTCAACAAGAAAGAAGTTTGCACTGCAACTGTAGCTGCTGCTGCCGCCTCTGCTTCCAGTTACCACGGCACAGATTCTAGCTTGGCTCTGGCTTTCTCTCTTGCTCCACCCTTTCCTGCTACATCAGCAAGTTCAAGGGGCATGGAAGATCTTCTAATCTCATTATCATTGCAACCATATACCAAAATAGTCAAAATGGGTACACAATTTAAATATAAAGACTGATACTATAAGCAATCTGGTAGAGGAAGGAATGGTTTACTTGCCAGATTTATGGAGAAGGGAAGAATTTATGACCAAAGAAAAGATCGCAAGCATTATAAAATGCGAAATGGGTAATTTTGATTACATTAAACTAAAAGTTTTTGTAGAAACAAACCCAATGCAACCAAGATTAGGAGGAAAGTAGAATATTGGGAAAGATTTTTTATACCCATCATCTCTGATAAAGGCCTCAGTTCTAAAATATATAGAGAATTGAGTCAAATTTATAAAAATAGAAATCATTGCAGAATTGATAAATGGTCAAAGGATATGAACAGGAAGTTTTCAGAAGAAGAAATTAAAGATATCTATAATCTTATGAAAAAATGCTCCAAATCACTATTGATTAGAGAAATGCAAATCAAAACAACTCTGAGGTTCCACATCTTGCTGGTTAGATTGGCTAACATGACAAAACAGGAAAATGATAAGTGTTGAAAGATGTGGGAGAATTGGAACACTAATGAATTGTTGGTGAAGTTGTGAACTGATCCAACCATTCTGGAGAGCAATTTGGAACTATGCCCAAAGGGCTATAAAAATGTATACATCCTTTGGCCTAGCAATACCACTTCTAGGGCTATATCCCAAAGAGATCATACAAGTGGGAATAGGACTCATATGTACAAAAATATTTATAGCAACTCTTTTTGTGGTGGCAAGGAACTGGAAATCAAGGGAACGCCCATCAATTGGGGGATGGATAAACAAGTTGTGGTATATGAATGTTATGGAACACTATTGTGATATAAGAAATGAGGAGCAGATGAACTTCATAATAATATGGAGAGACTTATATAAACTGATACTGAGTGAGGGGAGCAGAGCCAGGAGAAAATTGTACATAATTACAGACACATTATATCTGTGATAACTTACTTTGATAGACTGGGCTACCCTCAGAAATGCAAGGACATAGGACAACTCCAAAAGACTCATGATGGAAAAACCTATCTACATCCAGAGAAATAATTTCAGAGTCTGAATGCAGATTGAAGCAAACTACTTGCTCTCTCTCTTTTTTTTTGTTTTGTTTCTTCTTTCTCATTTTTCATTCCATTGGTTATAATTCTTCTTTACAACGTAACTAATGTTTAATGCGAAGGAATATATAGAACCTATATTGAACTACAAGCCACCATGGTGGGGAAGGAGGGAAGAGAGGAAGGTGGAGAAAATTTGGAACTTAAAAACTTGTGGAACTGAATGTTGCAAACTAAAAATAAATTTAAAAGAAATAAAAAATTGTCCTGGTCTTACCCATGACCTGTTGTTTACATGCTCAACAAATTTGATTTATTATCCCTGGTGAGCCTGGAAATAGAGGTGATCGGGGCAGTTAAAAATTAATTCCGTGTTGAAATAAATGAAGATAAAAAGGGAAAAAATCCAACAAAATGTAAAATATATCAAGAATGGAGTCACATCTATAAGAGTGTGATTCATCCCACAATTGGTAAATGTAAAAAATGATATGAATAGGCAGTTTTTAGAAGAAGAAATCAAAATTATCAGAAGACATATGAAAATTATGTAAATAACTATTGATTAGGAAAATGCATATAAAACATCTCTGAGGTACCACCTCATATCTATCAAAGTGACTAATAAAACAGAAGAGAAAATTTATACCTATGGGTGTAGATGTCAAAAAATTGGCATACATTAGTATGTATGAACTGTTGATCGTGTTGTTAATAGATCCAACTATTCTGGAGAGCAATTTTGGAATTATTCCCAAAGGGCTATTATATTTACATGCCTTTGAGTCAGTAATAGCACTACTAGGTCTCTATCCCAAAGAAATCAAATAAAAAATAAGTCCTACATGAAATTATTATTATCATCATCATCATCATCATCATCATCATCATCATTATTTTGCAGCACCTCTTTTTCTGGTGTTAAAGAATTGAAAATTTAGAGGATGTCCATCAACAGGGAATGGTCAAATAAGTGGTGATATACGATTATGATGGAATAGTATCGTCCTATTAGAAATGATGATCAGGATGTTTTCAGAAAAACCTGGAAAGGTTTACATGAACTGAAGCAAAGTGAAATGAACAGAACCAGAAGAATACTTTACACAGTAATAGTAATATTGTAGAATAATCAACTGTGAATGATTTAGCTATTCTCATTTTTATAATGATCCTAAACAATTCTGAAGGACTAATGATGAAAATTTTTCTTGGAATATTTTGGACTGTTTTTTATAAACATGGAAATATGTTTTGATTGACTGCACATATGTAATCAATAATAAATTACTTGCCTTCTCAATGTGGATTGAAGTCATTAAGGTAAGGTGAAAATTTGGAGATCAAAATAAAAAGAGACTGCAAAAATTTTTACATGTAAATTAAAATTATATTCACACATTTTTAAAAAGATATTAGTGGAATTTTGATATATCAGTTAGATATACTACAAAGTGCTTATCATGGAAACAATCTGGTACTAGACAATAAATAAAAATGATTGATCAGTGAAATAGATCAAGTATAAAATATTCAAAAATAAATGACCACACTAATCTGGTGTTTCATAAATCCAATGATTCAAACTTTTGGTGCAAGAACTCAATATTTAACAAAAACTCCTAGGAAACCTGGAAAGCATTCTGGCAGAAACTAACCTTAGACCAACATTTTTCATTATATACCAAGATTAGTTCAAAATGGATATATAATTTAGACGTAGAAAATCATATTATAAGCAAATTAAAGAAGCATTGAAAAAGTTATGTGTTAAATTATTTGTAAATGAAAATATATCACCAAACAAGAGATAGAGAAGACCCTGGGAAGTAAAACAGATAAATTTTATTTTAATCAGTTCAGTTGCTTTTCAGATGTTACCTCATTTGTGGTTTTCTTGACAGATAATAGCGTGTTTTCCCATTTCCTCCTCTAGCTTGTTTTTTAAATGGGGAACTGGAGCAAACAGGATTAAGTTGTTCTCCCAGGGTCACATAGCTACTAAGTTTCTGAAGACAGATTTGAACTCAGAAAGATGAATCTTCCTGACCCCAGGTCTGCTATTCTATCCATCGTACTGCCTAGCAGCCCCATAATTTTGATTGTGTGAAATTAAAGTGTTTTTGGACAAACTAAACAAAATAGCTAATAGTTAAAGGAAAACATGGAACTGGGGAAATTTACAGCAGTTTCTCTGAAAAAGGTTTCATTTCTCAAAAATGTGAGGAACTGAGCTGAAATTTAAAAATATGAGCCATTCCACAACTAATAACTTGTCAAAGGATATAAATAGGCAGTTTTCAGGAGAAGAAATCAAAGCTATCTATAGTCATACGAAAAAAAATGCTCCAAATCATTAATAACTAGAGAAATTTAGATTAAAACAATGCTGAGGTACCACTGTATGCCTATAACATTTGCTAATGTGACAAAAGAAAATGACAAGTGAAGGACAGGATGTGGAAAAGGAAAGCCATTAACACACTTTTGGCGGATCTGTGAAGTGGTTCAATGGTTCTGGAAAACAATTTGGAACTATACCTCAATAGTGCATACACTTTAAACCAGAAACATTGCTACTACATCTGTATCCCAAAGAGATATAAGACAAAAAGGAAAAAAGAGCTCTCCATGCAAAAACATTTATAGCAGCTCTTTTTTGTGCTTGTGCTGGAAAAAAATCGGAAATTAAGAGGATGCTCATCCTTTTGGTATTGACTGAACAAAGTAATGCATGTGATTTTGATGGAATAAATACTTTAAGGAATGCCTTAAGAAATGAAGGCGATGGTTTCAGAAAATACAGGGAAGATTTATATGAGGTGATCCAAGGTGAAGTTTGCAGAATAAGGAGAATGCTGTACACAGTAACAAAATTCTAGCAATAATTAACAACGAAAGCCTTAGCTAGTGTGATCAGTACAATAATCCAAGACAATTCCAAATGACTTATGATGAAAAATACTGTCTGCCCTCAGAGAACTAATGAATTCGAGCTGTAAACTGAGGCATTTAAAAAATTTCTTTATTTTCTTGCCTTTTCAAAAACATGCTTAATGTAGAAATGTCTTACATATATTGTGGGTATCATACTATTTTTCTTCTAAGTAGGTGTAATGCCA
>JAQQSU010016961.1:0-10813 GCA_028627135.1 Pseudochirops cupreus | reverse complement strand
TTCCTTCAGTCATATTACTGACTCTCTTTTCATGATTTTCTTGCAACATTCTTATTTCTTGTCCCAGTTTTTCTTCCACTTCTCTTATTTGGTTTTCGAAATCCTTCTTCAGCTCATCTCTAGCTTTAAGGCATTCTTCATGTTTATTGGAGGCCCCTGGTGGGGGAGCTCTGGCTGAACTCTCCTCCTCCCTCTCTTTGCCATGATCCTTCTTTTCCCCAAAGAAGGAATCTAGGGTTTGATTGCTGTTCTTACCCTGCTTCTTATGCTTATTCTTACTCATGGTTGGTCAGTCCGTGATTTTTTTTTTAATCTCTGTGGTTCTCTGCTTGCAGAAGGGAAAGCTCTGTCCCAAATCACTGGGGTCCTCCCGGCTGCCAGAGCTCTTAGGAAGGTGCTGGGTACCATTCCTACTTACTTCCAGCTCACTGGATAATGAAGACTCCAGGCCCAAGGCCCAAGACCACAATCCGGATCCAGGCTGCTCAACGCGAAAGCACTGGCCTCTGAACAATCGCTTAGTCCCCATGCTGTCTGCAGGCTGCGGGCGCGGAAGCTGCAATGCGGAGGCAGGTGCAAAACCTCTGCCTTTCACTTTCTCGCCTTGGAGGCATTTTGGCCGACGCTTTTCTCTCCTGATTTTGCAAGCTCCACTGACCTAGTTCCAAATGCTGCTCGCAGCAGCCACTAATCTGAGGTTCCTCCCATCCAGCCACCCTTGGGGCTCAGCCAGGGCTTCAGGCCAGGCTGGTTTTGGTTCACAGTGCTGATATGGTTCCTCGTAGCCGAGCTGACTTTAGTGAAAAGTATATTTGTGTGCGTTTTGGAGTTCTAGGATTGGTTTAGAGTCATATTTTATGGGCATTTTGGGGTGGCTATGTGAGAGCTGCAATATGTTGCTGCTGCTACGCCACCATCTTCGATATGTAGGTATTCTTAATCTATTTCCAAAAGCCCTGTCCTGTAGTCCCACATGATCCTTAATACCCCTTTCTCCACAAATCTGGTTCAGAAGGGCATTGGCTTAATGGCTAGCACTGAGCAACTAAAACAAAGTCTATGGTGCCTTACTTGCACAGGGAGGAAGACTGGGTCCCTAATCACTTGTTTTTTCTAGCCTGTCTTACCTTTTGCATCTCTCTTGACTCCTTCCAAGGTGAGTATACATGTTCAACACCCTCATTGTCCCCAAACAATTTCAGGTCTCTGTTGACTTCAGCTTGCTTTTACAAGTACTTAGGATACCTTGTATTGGTGTCTTGGCATTGAATTTTGTTATCATTTTTTATGGCTGGAGAGGTTAAATTAGTATGATTTTCTTTTTCACTAATGTATTTTGTTCCTTAGAAACCTAATTATGCTTCATTACACTCACTACCACTCTCCACTTTTATTTTTAATGATTTTGAATGCATTTATTGTTTACCTCCATTCCTCCCCAACCCTCCCCCCATCCTCCTCAGGCAAGTCTCCATGGAACTTTCCTCTTTGTGACCCTTACTTGCTCCCTTTTCTCCACTACACACTTAAATGCACAGAGCATCTATCGGGAAAGAAAAAAAATAGTGTTTCTTTTATGACATTTATTATGTTGCTTCTTTTCTTGTGGGACATATCTTATGTGTATTTTTCTGTGGAATGAAAAGTGAATGATTTAAAGTCCATAAATGTCTGCAGTGACCATGATCTTGTTTCTGTAAAATATTATTTCTCCTTCCAAAACTATTCATCTTGAAGAAACAGAAACCTATTTATCAAATTGAGGACGAGAAGAATCACAGAAACATAAACTTGAATGGAACCTCAAAGGGCATCCAACTTTGTCTGACAAAGAATTTTCCATACAATATACCCAGTAAGTGATTGTTCAATTTTTGTTTGAATATGTCCCATGTCAGGAAAGTCACTACTTCATTGGTCAGACTTTTCCATGTCAAGTCAGCTCTAATTGTGATAAAGTTCTTTCTTATATTAATATGAATTCTACCTCCCTGTAAATTCTACCCACTGGAATTTTTTTTTCATTTTCTGGAATTCTACAAAATAAGTTTAATTCTTCTTCTGCAAGATAACCCTTGAAGCACTTAAAAACAAACTGTGGACATTAAAGTTTAGTAGAGTATCTGATCCTTAAGAGTCAGTATTACTTTTCATCTCTGTAGATTCAGTGGCTAGCTGAGTCAATGCCTTGTGCATAGTAATTGCTTATTACTATTCAAGGTCAATCCCGCTGTCCAGTCCTTAGAAACTCTGTTCTTTATTGTTGTCAGTCTTAGTTGGTTCATCTGTTCTACATATGACAAAGATTTGAGTAGTCTCACACTCTTAATAGATTTTCTTTAAGGCAGACTCTGCCATGGCATCAACAACTAATTCATCTCCCTCACAACAGACCATACTATGGAAGAACTTCTGACCAGGTGCTCCACTCTAATGATTAGGGACTTCTTGTCCTGGAACATTATTATAATGAATCTCCAGACATGCTTGATTTCACTTCCTCCTTTTCAGCCATCTCCTCCAAGACAGGAGACTCTAGTCTCAAAACTACACTACTTTCAATGAAACTACAACTCATACTAGTTTTTAGACTCTTCTTATACTTGACTCGCTCTGATCTAGCAGTCAGTTAAAAAACCTATATTTGCTTTTTTGTAGAATTGATGTTCATTCATGCTTCCCTTGTCATCAACTGGTTGACGTAAATTAAAGAAGTTTATTTTTACATAACCAATTCAATCTGGTTCAATCCAACAAGAATATGTTGAATGCTTATTATGTAGGATGCCCTGGGATAGATGGAATATGGGGCATGGGGAGTGGGATGTGATATAACATGTAAGCAGATGCCATAATTTGAGAAGAGACAAAGGAGCAGCTATTAGGGAGGTCAGGAATAACTTCATACAGAAGGTGACTCATAGCTGAACCTTGAATGAAGCTAGGGATTCTAAGAAGTAGAGGTGAGGTGGAAGTGTTTTTGAAATCAGCTGTTCGACCTTTGCAATGACACAGAGGGAGAAGATAAAATTTCAAGTACAGGAAATAGCAAGTAACGAAGATTAGTTGTTATTCAGTTGTTTCAGTTATGTCTGCCTCTTTATGACCAAGTTTGGGGCTTCCTTGACAAGGACACTGGAGTGGTTAGCAATTTCATTCTCAAGCTTATTTTATAGAAGAGCAACTGAGTCAAAGAAGGGTAGGTGACTTTCCCAGTGTCACATGACTATTAAGTGTCTGAGGCCAGATTTGAACACAGAATGATGGGCTTTCCTGACTCCATGCCCAGCAATCTACCCACTGTGCCACTTAGTTGCCCAAGTAGGAAGGATAGTTCAACTTAAACTTAGAGTGTAGAAGGGAATAACCATAAGGAACAATGTCTGGCATATGGAGAGGATTTAATAAATGCTTGTTGGATTGATCTGAATTGAGTAGTAATTTCAATGTAAGATGTTATATATGAAAAAGGCATATCTTCTTTTATGATATTTATCAAAAGTCCTATTTTTAAAAAAAATTCATATTTCTCTTTAACGTTTCAAAAAGAAAAAAGAATAGGGTAATTAGAAGAGAAATACAAGGAATATAAACCATATGGAATTGTCCTATGTGAATTCAAAATTAGCTCCCTATATCAAGCCCAGGAAAATGGTTGGTAAATTATCTTGGTTGGGAACCAGCTTAACATCATGGATAGAGGTAGTCTCAAAGCCAGTTAGACCTGGGCTTAAGACCTGTGCTTGGCACATACTGACTGTATAACCCTCAGCAAGTCACTGGACCTTTTCATGCTCTAGGGGTCTCTTTGTCTGTAAGTTGCAGAAATGCTGCTGACATGAATTACTAGAGGGAGTTCCCTCAATTGGAAGTTGAGAAGAAATCACAGGTCTAGTAAGTATCTCATCCTGTCAAGGACATTCTCTAAACCAGAGTAGCAATCTTGTTTGAATGCATTTAACTACCAGTTTGCAAAGTAAGAGAACATAAATAGATGTGGATCAGTAGCAAAGTAGCTACCCAGGAAGGGGTCATTGCTCAGAATTCACATGTGCCCCTGCAAGCTTTCAGACAAGCACAGCTTACTCTTGAGGAATGTCTTGAAGTAGATAGATCAAAGACTACATCATGTATTGCTCAGTTGCACAATGGACTTGTTTTATGAAGTTATAAAAGTGACTTTCCTTCTTTTTAAAATGTATTATTTTTTTTAAGCTATGAAAATAGAGGATTAAAGAGTAAAGGTTCTCCTCCTAAGACATTGACATGAATGGTGAGTTTTCACCCCATTTCTAAGATAAATTTCCTATTGATTTATGGGAATGAATACAACATCAAAGAATTGCTTATACAGACTTATTATCATGAAAGCATGATCAAACCCTGCTAAGCTTGTGGACTGACTGTAAATGACCACTACTCAAAATATAGTTATTCTATCTTCTGAAGACTTCTGTGTATATTAAAATCAGGATGGCTGGTGATTTACTCATAAAGGGGGAAACATTTCTAACACTCTCTCTCACTCTCTCTCTCTTTATCTCTCTCTCTCTTTTTCTTCCTCCCTCCCTCTCCCCGTCTCTCTCCCTTCCCTCTATCTCTCTCCTCCTATCTCCCACCCCCCTTTTTACTGGGCTACACAATTTTTCCCTGAATCAGTAGTTTAGTGCTACATTTCAGTTCTTCAAAAATGTTTATATAGATTTTTTAAAAGGCTCCCTAGGGTTTTAAATATATCACAAACCAGACAACTATTTCCAATGGCTCATCTGTGGATAATCCCCAGAAAAAGAAACCTGAAGAAAAGAGAACCCTGGACTTTACCTGTGGTGAGAGATTGCTGATTCCACTTAATTCTTCTTCTGTTGAAAGGTACCTGTCTTCACGTCTAAGGGAAGTTTGTTAAAACCCAAGCTAAGGATCAAAAGGTCTTCCGAATTAGTACTGCATTGAAAGATAATGACAGGATTATTAATGTGATTACATTTCATCATAAAAGAATAATTATTTACTATAGAATTAAATAGAGACTGTAAAAAGACTGAGATCTATCAACAATTTTCACAAGAGGCTCTTGTGACCACTCATCAGAGATGCTGTATGGTAAAGGGGGTTCATACATCAGGCAGGAGGTGAGACGAGATGAGCTTTCGGGCCTCTTCCAGCTCAGGAATGCTAAGAAATCATTGTCTTTACAAATACAAAGAGGAAGACCAAAAGCATGATTCTTTTCTTAGACTTCTTTGCTATTGAGTTAGACATGAATGTTGCAGTGAGAAAAGCCCTGGATTCAGAGTCAGAGTGTCTGGGTTCAAATCCTGGTTCTGCTACCTGTGTGAACTTGGAAAGGTTATTTCACTTCTTCAGGTCTCGGTTTCCTCATCTGAAAAATGAAAGGTTTGATTTGGGTGATTTCTGAGGTCCCTTTGAGCTCTAAATATACAATTATTCTGATTCTAAGTAAATAATGTTATGTGACTGACAAAAACTGAATCATAGTATTGCATGATATTAGACATAGAGAAGACCTGACTGATCCAGAGTTCACTGGTATTAGAGTCAGAGAGTTCAAGTCCTGATGCTGAAACTTACTAGCCAGGTTACGCTGAGTGAATCTAGAATGTTTCTGTGCTTCATTTTCCAAATTTGTAAAATGGGGAAAATAATATTCATATTACTTCCTTAACAGGGTTGCTGGTAGAAGAGCTCTCTTTAAACTATAAAGTATAATACAAATCAGAAATATCATATGTGTTATCTAGCCCATCCCACTATTAAATACATAAATTGTTTTTACAGTATCACCCCCAAATTACCATCCAGACTTTTTAAACGTGTTCAGTGATGGGAAGTTCACCACTTCATGAGGTCTATGCCATTATCTTTTACAAAGATAACTAGCTCATTTCATTTTTGACCTTCACATCTTAGGCTAACAATTGAACAAGGTGGCAGAGGCAGCACCCTAAATGAGTATCCCGTGAGAATTCTAACATATCAGACCATAATGTTTGGGGTGGAACTAAGGAAGTCATATAATAATGCTAAATAAATAAATAATTATGGCTAACATTTATATAGAAACTACTATGTGCCAGGTCCTGTGCTAAATACTATTTTACAAATATTCTCTCATTTGTTCCTCACAACAACCACAGAAGTTGTAGAAGTTGGGTGCTATTATCAGTCTCATTTCACAGAGGTAGAAACTAAGGCAACAGAGGTTAAGACACTTGCTTGGGAGCATACGGATGGCAGAACCAAGAGATTCAAATCCAGAAATGCTGACTCCAAATTCAGGACATTTCTCACTGTACCATGCATCTCTAACACAATACCAAAGAAGAATTAAAAGAAATCATGATTTTTGGTCTTCTTTTTTATGTAAAGATAATGAATTCATGGAATTCCAGAGTTCATCTACATTCACCTCCTGCCTGATATATGAACTCTCTTCACCACAGAATACCCTGACAATTTGTCTTAAGAGACTCTTGAAAAAAATCACTGACAGATCTCATTACATATATGAGTCCAGATTTGAATTCAGGCACAGAACTACATCCATTGTGCTACCAGTTGCCCTCCAGCTGTATTACTGTAGATTACATTATAGCATATGGAACTCTCCTCTGGGAAAGGGACAATTATAGCTTTCTTGGACATTCTGATGGTTAATAAACACTGAGCTCCCATAGTGGAGTACATGCTGCGTATAAGAGCTTATGGCTCAAAATGACCAAAGTTAATAGTTAAAATTTTAGATTGAAAAGACAATTCAAAGTCAAAATATGTGGCAATAGTAATTAACTATTATAGTAATTAACTATAAGATGCTCTTAAAATTTAAATTCGGTTGTTATATTTTTTTCTTTTTTTCCTGACCTGTGATTTCATTTGTTTAGGGAGCAAATGCCTGATGAAAAAATGTCCTTTACTAATGTCAGCTTGGCAACATCTCTGTAACTATGGTCTTCTTTAAAAAAATAAAATTATATTCATAGTTTTTACTGTTTATATTGCTTAATTTCATCTCTGCATTCTCTCAGAGAACTATTCTTTATAGCAAAGATTTTTTTTAATAAAGAAAGAAAGAAGAGAAGAAAAAACCAACACCCAAACAAATCAATATGTTCACATCATCTGCCATGTCAATGATGGTGGCTGCCCCACCTCTGAGAAAGAGTAGGAGAAGCATCTTTTCATATTTTTTTCTTTGGGGGTAAATTTAACCTTGGTAATTTTCTTTAACTTATAGAGTCCCTTGGTGGCACTATGAGGTTCAATAATTTGCCCAAGACCAGAGTTTCAGTGTGTAGAGAGGCAGGTTTGAACCCAAATGTTCCTGACTGAGGGCAGTTCACTACTCACTATTCCATGCAGCCTCACTACTAAAGAAGATAGAGAGGTATTTCAATCAAGTTCTTCATTTATTGTTTAGTCATTTTTCAGTTGTATCTGACTTTTCTTGACCCCATTTGATGTTTCCTTGGCAAAAATTCTGGAGCAGTTTGGCATTTCCTTCTCTAGCTCATTTTTTACAAGTGAGGAAACTCAGGCAAATAGGGTAAAGCGACTTATCCAGGGTCACACAGCTAGTAAATGTCTAAGACCAAATTTGAGATCATGAAGACAACTCTTTCTGACTTCAGGCCTGGCACTTTATTCACTTCACCACTTAGCTGCCCTAATCAAGCTTTAACTTTCATAAATACAAAAAGAAACTATGATTTTTATCAACACGGGAAGGTTTTGGTGTGGGAATTTTCCCTGCTCAATTAGATAGAGAACAACCTTTTTTAAGACAGTAATAAAAATAATAGTTCATCTTTATAAAACACTTTAAACTTTATAGGGCATTTTACATTCAATATCTTAATGAATTCTCACAAAGATCCTGTGAGGTAGATGTTCTCATATCCATTTGACAAGTGAAAAGACTGAGGTGAAGGTGGTAAGTGAGGGGGCCAGGTTACCACAGCCATTAAAGGTCAAAAATGGGATTTGAACCAAGGTTATCTTGCCACCCTTATGTCACCCTGCTTATAGAAATGTACTATCATATTACCTTTAAAATGAAAGTTTTATATTACAGACAAATATATGCTTTGCTTTATAGGAGCATTACTGAACAGTTCTTGATCAATCAATTTTTAAAATTATTTCAGATATGTAATGAGCTATATAGATCAAAGCTTTTTTTTAAATATAAAAACAATCTTATCTAACTGATATATAGTGCTCAGGTTTTTTTTTCTTAATTGTGATCTTTAAGCAGGGAGTACCTGTGACCATATATTCAAATACTGTACCCTCAAAATAATACATTATGTTTATTAGTGTACTGAAGGTTTCTATAAAACCTCCTCACCTCTATTAAGAGTGGAATTTGATCTCTTTTTCACGTAAGGTATTGGTATCTCTATTGTTATAAAATTATAATATGGTAAATTATACTCATACTAACATAATTCAAAATGTAATTAAGTATAGTTAAGTAATAATGCTCTAATGGGAGTTTGAAAGGAAAATTGGAACTGCCCTGGTTTTCATGAGAATGATGGTACTAAGGAAAAATTAAATGATCTGTCAAGTTTGCTTGCCTGGCAGACAATTGGACATACACATTTTTTTGAAATTGTGAAGTATTCCAGTAGTGGGAAAAAGACCCATTTCCCTTCATTTGGAAGGAATTCGGGGGGAAAATTATGTATATGTGTGCATAGTTATATATACACATATATACACATGCATACACATATATGTTTACACACATATAGGATATGCACATATATGCACTGTGAATGCATTTACACACACACACACACACACACACACACACACACATATATATATATACACATGCATGCATACATACATATATAAATGTATAAAGGCTTAGGATTATTTAATCATTTTGTGAATTTGGAAAATTGACATTGTGTAGTAAATTCTGAAGCTACTGAATAAGGTAGTATGGTATGGTTGAAAGATGAATGACTCAGGAATCATAGGATGATGGGCTTAAATCTCTCCTGATAATAAATTGGTATGATACTAGTTTCCTCATTTGTAAAATTAGGGGGAATAGAATTGATGGCCTCCGTATTCCCTTTAAGTTGTAGATCTATGATCCTATAAGGTACCAGGAATTTCCTCAGTCCTCATCCTTATAACTCTGATATAGCTACTTCCACAGATTCATAGAATTTTATAGTGGAAGGGACGTCAGAAGCCATCTTGTTCAACCCATATGTGAAAGGAATCTTTATTAAAAATGTAGTAAGTGATTGTCACTCTCTGTCTAAAGACCAAGGAGGAATACTTCACTTCTTAAAGTTTTCCTACTCTACTTTTGAACTGTTCAAATTATGAAGACGTTTTCCTCAGTGTCAAGACTGCAATTTCCTCTTTGTGTTTTCCACTGATTGTTCTTTCTTCTTCCCTCTGAGGCAAATCAGAACAAATCTAATCATTACACACTAACTATTCAAATGCTATCATGTCCTTCTCCCCTCCCCTAATTCTTCTCTTTTCCATGCTAAATATACCCAGTTCCTTCAAAAGATTCTCATATAGCATATAAATTTACTTCCAGCCTGTGAATTTGGCCTTACCACCACTCGTCATCTGCCCTTCATTCTGAAAATAAATAAAAAGTATACAAGGAGTATTTGGCTTTGGTTAAGTTGGTCAATATCAGTATCATTCTTGGTTCTGGCTCTCCAATTCTCACTCTCTAACCCCAGTTGTGATTGTGACATAGTTTCTTGATTACTGATTTCTGACCATTGACCGGATTGTCTTGGTCCCAACACACTAGTATGTAGAAATCTGTTTCTCTACCTCGCCGTTTCTAGACTATTTAACTAGACCATGGTTCCCATTACCTGATCTCTGCAAATCAACTGGTCCATGCTATCTACTAACCACTGACAGTGTGTTTTGACCCTCCTTTTGCCTGGAATTTCCTTGTTTTATCTCTAGACAATGACGTAAGACTTTTTAACCTGGACTCCTTTTTTTACTTCTTCCATTTTGGCTTAACAGCTCTAGCTTGTACTTCAGGTATCCTCGCCAGATTCACAGTACTCAACCCATTTTTACAAACTGGGCACCTTATCATAACTCCACTTTGATTGCATCATATACATATGCTACAGCAGCAAGCACCCTAGTATACCCAGGATGGCTGCTAGTACAAGTTCTCTGATCTGCTTTTCTAAAGGAAAGCAACTCAAAAAGGGTTAATAATCTTACTTTAATCAAACATATATCATTTACCTAATTTAAGGGAAAAAGTCAGCACACAGCACACAGACTACAAACAGAAGTTACAAGCAGACAAAAATACAGAGAAAATAACACAATATTGCATACCAACAGACAGGGCTTCTAACTGTCTGACCATCACACACATAGGAGTTAGTCACCAGAAAGAGTTAGTCACCAACATCCGGGTTTTCAAAGCCAGGGAGCTCAACGGCTGCCTAGAGTCTCATCTGGCCAAATCACAGGACTCTTCCCAAAATGAGCCCCAATGCAAAACCTTGTCTCAGAGGTGTGTAACTTGACTACAAAGTAACAAAAGTTGTGCCTCCTGAAAAACAAGCCTTCCACCACAGGCTCCATGTGACCACATTCAGGGGGCAGAGTTTATTTCCAAATCAGGAAAGATCGGGGGCGGAGCCAAGATGGCGGCGTAGAAGCAGCAACATATCGCAGCTCTCACATAGCCACCCCAAAATACCCATAAAATAGGACTCTAAACCAATCCTGGAACTCCAAAACGCACACAAAGATACTTCCCACT
>JAQQSU010016960.1:0-10813 GCA_028627135.1 Pseudochirops cupreus | reverse complement strand
GGAGACTAGCTTGGTTCCGGCGTTCTCTTGCTCCACCCCTTCCTGCTACATCAGCAAGCTCAAGGGGCGTGGAAGATCTTCAAATCCCAGTATCGTTACAGTAACCTGGCACAGCCCTCCCTCAACTCAAATCAAAGTCAACCGCAAGTCATGTCATCATCTCCCTGAAGTCATGGTCCTCTTCTAGAAAGATGGACAATCACAACTTTGCATTACTTTTTGATTAACTCATTACCCTTAGTTGTGTCTTTTTTGATCAAGAAGCACTGTTTTCATATAAACAGTTCTTTCAAACAGTAGAAAACAATTTATGATCTATTCCCCTCCCACCTCAAGCCTTTTCTTCTCTAAATATCCCTAATTCCTTCTGCTAATCCTTATATTCTACAGATTAAAGCTAGTGTGGAAGGAGTGCTGGACCTGGAGTCAGGAAGACCTGCCTGAGGCCCTTATGGGCTAGGTTGTCACAGGTAAGTCAGTCACGGAGCCAAGACTAGAAGCCAGGTTCTTGCCTTTCAACCTTCGCTATTATTTGTCCAATCAGCTCTGCAACAGTATAACCAAGTAAACACTTGTAAGGTGGTGCTATTCTAATGAGGAAAATGCAGTTTGGGAATGCAGGTCTAGGGAGGGAGAGAAAACAGGTCTCAGGTTGGTGGTATGTATGAGGACTACTGTACTGCATTTTCTTCTGCTTTCTACCAGCCAAGACACCTAATCCTGACATTGGAAATGTCTTAGCAGGCTACCTTTAGGGGCCTGCCTGGACCAGTCTGGGAATCACCATGCCACTCCCTCAACTGGGGGACAGGAAGGACCCCTCTTAACGTTAGACAAAGCAAGCAGCTTCCTACAAGTTATGATTTGAAGGACTCTGCAAAGCTTCATAGCATCCCCCCGCCCTGCATTGAGCTCCCATAATTAATTTCTTATGTTGGACTTTCTTCTTCTCATTTCATGGATCATGAAGACCAAAGATACCCTACAGGTATCCACAAAATATTAAAAGTTTAAAAGGATTCCCACAACACATTAGGTAGATCCTTTGTGGATCCTTTTTTTTTTTGAAGAATTAAAAAAAATTCCAAACTCGAAAACAAATAAAACAAGCATTTCCATGTATGTGATAGAATAGAAAAAGAGGATTGTTACATGAAACCGAATCTCCATATGTGTATCTTGCTTTTCTTTTAAATTATATAATAAATTCAACACCTAACTTTCAAAATTATCCTCCTTGGCTTTGATTTATTCTAGACTTCTTTCTGTTCTCTTCTGTGTATTAAAAACAATGTTCTAATGAACTTCTTTTCTTTCTTTTTCTTTCTGATGCCTTTTAAGTAGCACATCTTACTGTTTTACCCCCACTCCTCCAAGATGACAAAGAAAAAAAAATCCTTGTTAGAGATACACATAGTCAAGCAAAACAAATTCTCACATCGGCTTTGTCTGAAAACTTTAAGTCCTCTTTTGCATCTTGAGTCCATTCCCTCCCTGTTAGTTGGGTTAACTTCCTTCATCATGGGTCTTCTGGAATTGAATGTTGTCATTGCATGGATCAGAGTTCTAGAGTCTTTCATATTTGTTTATTTTTCACAATATTTTTATTGTACGAACTTACCTATTTCTGCTCATGATTATGCATTGGTTCATACAAGTCCACCCATGTTTTCTGAAATCTTCCCCTTTGTCATTCCTTCCTGCGCAAGGATATTCTATGACATTTGTAAACCACATTCTGTTCAGTCATCTGCAAATTGACAGATCCCCTTTGGGTTTATAGTTCTTCGCTATTATAAAAAGCTGCTTAACCCTTTTTATACTAATGAGTCTTTTTCTTCTTTCCTTGATCTCTTTGGGGTCTATGGAGGTTATTTATGGACAGACATGGAAAAGAAGAGTAAAGGATTGGAAGGTGGAAATAAGTTGTTCTTTATACTGGTAAAAAGAGAACCACATCAGTGAGCTCACGGATCTATCACAGTAATAACAACAATAATGTTATTGTATTGTTATATTGAAATAACAATACTATTACCATTACTGTGACAGATCCATAATCTCATTGGTGTGGTATCTTTTTTTTTTACCAGAATAAATGTTACTATAATTGTCATTGTTCTCGTTCAGTCATTCAGTTGTGTTCAACTCTTTATGACCTCATGGATCATACCATGGGGTTTTCTTGGCAAAGATACTAGAGTGGTTTGCCATTTCCTTCTCCAATTATTATAATTATCTAATAATAATTATTATTATTTTTCAAACTAATATTTATATAGCACTTTAAGGTTTTCAAAATATTCCACACCTTTGGGTAAAGGCTTGACTATAGGCTCCTTGAGGGCAGGGACCATGTCTTACCTGTCTTTGTGTTCCTTACAACACCTAGCACTGGTCTGGATACACAATAAGTATTTGTAGAATTAAAAGGCTGTTCCAATGTGGATGTGGTCTGGGAGGCACAATATGCTAAGTTTTTCTAAGCCTCTAACAAGAAAAGTCAAATGTCTGTTTGGTGTGTGATATTGTGGTTTGTTCTGTAGTAAGTCAGATTCTGTACCTTTAAATTTTTTCCTCTCTGTTTCCTAAAACAATTTCTAAAAGAACTTGCCAGGCTCCATGCTGTTAAATTAGGAGCTAAAGTCATCCTCTGAAGAATAGGAAGCTGGCAGAAAAGGGAGGCTGTTTGCTCCTCCTTTAGAAAAGAATTTTTTTTCTTTTTTAGGGCAGACGTAAAACATGAAGTCTGTTATGATTGCAGCGAGTTAGGTTTGAGAGTTTGATGCTTCTATAATTAAAGGGCCTTTTGCTTGTTCACCTTACTATTCTTTGTGGATTTTCCAGAATATCTTTAGAGGAAAACAAAATAGAGACTCTATCAGGGTTCTCATTAATAATAATAATAATAATAGTTCATATTTGCATAGCAAGAAGCAGCATGCTTATGTAGAGTATTGAAAGCCAACCTTAAAGACTCAGCCTTTGATACTGATTGTGTAACACTGGGCAGGACAGCTAGGTGGTGCCATAGTGCACATAGTGCTGGACTTGGAGTCTCATCTTCTGAGTTCAAATGTGCCTCAGACCCTTGCAGGCTATGTGCCCTGTTTGACTCAGTTTCCTCTTCTGTAAAATGAGCTTGGAGAAGGAAATGGCAAACCTCTCTCAATGTCTTTGCCAAGAAAACCCCAAATGGGGTCATAAAGAGTCAGGTACAACCGAACACCACCAACAATACTAGGGTAGTCACTTAAACTCTTAGTGCCCCGGGCAATTCTCTAAGAGTACAAATTAACTGCTTAGTTGTATCAGTTTACAAGTACTTTCACATCTATTACCTCTTTTCCTCCTCAGAAGAATCTGTGGAGGTAGGCTGGGCAGTTTACAGGTGAGAACACCAAGGCTTAGAGAGAGAGAGATTTTTATAGTGGGACATGCTGGGAATTTGTCAGTGGCCCCATGGGCAAAGGTATAGGTTGTCCTGGGTATGCCCAGAAAGTTTAGTTGTAGTGGGGGCTTGTCTTGGGACCTGGTGCGTGGTAGGCATCTAATAGTAGGCTTATTTACTGATTGATTGAAAATGAGTCACCATTGTGACGTGACAGTCAAAAAAGTTGAGTCTTCAGCTGCATTAGGAGTGTATCTGCAACAAAATTTCCCTTTACACATCTAAAGTAATGGGTTGAATTCTGGACACTACATTTTAGGAAGGACATTGGCAAATGAAAAGTTGTCTGAAAGTAAGTAAGCAGTGACTAGAGCTATGTCATAGGAGGATCTATGGAAGCAACTGAAAATATTTAGCTCGAAAAGAGAACTTATGGGAATCATGATAACTGTCTCCAAATACTGGAAGGGCTTTCATGTAGAATAATAACAACTTGTATTTATAGAATATGCTAGGGTTTCCCAGGTGCTTTATATCTCACCTGGTGTTCACCATTACCTTGTGAAGTGAATGTTATTGTCAATGCTATTTTACAGATAAGGAAACTGAGGGGTGGGTTCAGGGGGAGAACAACTTTGTCCAGAATCCCATAGCTGGTAAGTGTCCGAGGTAGGATTTGAACTCAGTTTTCTTGACTCCAAGTCCAGTACTCTATTCACCTCACCCGGATAATTCCCTGGTCTCAAGAGGAGGAACTAGGAGTGATGGATGAAAGTTACAGAAACAGATATAGGCTTGATGTAAGGTGGGGTGTGAGGGTGGGAAAGAGGCAGCTAGGTGTCACAGTGGATAGAGCCCTGGACCTGGAGTCAGGAAGACCTGAGTTCAAATTTGTTCTCAGACTGATTGTGTGACTCTGGACAAGTCACTTAACCCTGCTTGCTTCAGTTTCCTCATCTGTAAAATGATCTAGAGAAGGAAATGGCAAACCTCTCCAGTGTCTTTGCCAAGGAAAACCCCAAATGGGGTAATGAAGAGTGAGACAGAACAACAAAACAACAACAAAAGTGGGGGAAAAACATTTGTGTTGATTAAAACTCTTTCTTTTTTTTCTTTTCCCTTTTTTGGAGAGCAGGGCAATTGGGGTTAAGTGACTTGCCCAAGGTCACATGGCTAGTAAGTATTAAGTGTCTGAGGTTAGATTTGAACTCAGGTCCTCCTGACTCCAGGGCTGGTGCTCTATTCACTGCGACACTTAGCCACCCCAATTAATTAAAAACTCTTTCAAAGTCAAATAGGTTGTCTTGAGAGTTTTTAGGTCACTAATGGTTTTCTAGCAAAGAATGGATGACAACTTGTTGACAGAAGTATAGAAGGAATTCTTGATCAGAAGCAGCTGGGACTAGATGTCCTCTGAGTTCTCTTAGGATTCTGAGATCCTTCAAGATGCAAAGAGAAGGAACTTCCTAAAGGTCATATAACTAATTACTAGCAATAGCGATTAGAAAACCTAGGTCTCCTAACTCCCAGGCTAGCAATGTTTCCATTATACCAGTGGAAACAGGTAGTAGGTGATTTGTTTATGAAAGTAGAAATGTCTGGGAGAAGCAGGGGAGGGGGGGGAGGAAACAAGTGAACATAAGGGTCTTTTCATCTTTCTGGCCCTTAGTTTACTCATCGATAAAATGGACTAGATGATCTCTAAGGTCCTTTCCAGATAGAAATCCTACAAACCTCTGAGTAGCCTTGTGGTGCTGTGAAAAAAGCCCAGACTTGGCTGTCAGGAAACCTGAGTACTTCTGCAAAATTATTTCCATTGCTCCTTCGGGGACTCATTTTATCATTTAACTTAACATTCATAATCAGCTCTCAATTACCCACACATCTATTATCCATTTTGCAGATTGTCTGTGAAAACCTTTTAATACCAAACTGATTTCAATCAACAGGTGTTGACAGAGCAGCAACCTTGCACTGAACCCTCACCAAAGGAGTCACATTCCAAGGACCTGGGAGATATTTTAGGTCCCAAGCAACAAACTCAGACTTCAAGACAAAGGGACATTCAGAAGTGGAGGACAAAAGCAGGCAGCAACATGGATCTGAGCAACTGTATTTGGAATTGCAGCTAAAATTCTCTTTTCCTTTACTCAGCATTCTTCTGAATGATTTTCCCTGCTGAGAGCTGATATAGACTCAGGACATAGAGCACATATTCGAGGTGTGTTCAGGGAATTCAGCATGATCTAAGTGGAAGAACAATGAATTTTTGAAGTCAGTAGAACAGGATTCAAATCCCAGCTTTGCATGATCAAAGACAAATGATTTCCCTTCTCTAGACCTCAGTTTCCCCATTTATATGCTCTCTAAGGTCCCTGCTAGCTTTAAATCCTATAATCCCAATATTAAATGAAATAAAATATGATTACAAAGGTAAATCTTTTAGAAGAAAAATATGTGCAAAGCATTCCAAAATTAAATTATCTGGTTTTTTTTTTAAAGAGTCATGCCATGGCTTGTCTCTGTGTGAAAGTTAATTTTGCAAATTAACTAAGGGGTTTAAATGTCCAGGAGGGCTGAATACAGCAACATCCAAACAGGAGGCACTTAGGAAATGGTTGACAGTAACTACAGTAAAAGAGGAGGGTGAGGAATTGTTTTGAGTTAATCTTCTAAAGATTATTTAACTGCTAAGGGACAACAGCCCACTGTATGTAGTGGAAAAAACTTTGGCCTAGGAGACAGGAGGTCTGGGTTCTAGACTCTGCTCTGTTCTTAATATATGTGACTTTGAGCAAGGCCCTTAAACTCTCTGAGCCAGGTCCTTAAACTCTCTGAGCCAGGCCCTTAAACTCTCTGAGCCCCAATTTACTTATCTGTAAAGTCAGTGAGGTGAGCTGACCTCTAAGTTCCCAGTTCTAAATCAAGGAGCTTATGATTTCTAAGGACCCTATTAGATCATATGAGAAATAGCCCTTCTGTTTTCTTGCTGATTTTTATTTCCACCAACTGTTCTCACCTTTGTTTCATACTCCTTCTTCTTAAATCTGTCCTTTCTTCCCTCTTTTGCTCAATATTTGTGTCCCATTTTAGTATTAATGCTTTGCCCCCAAAGCCGATGAATCTCAGCCTACTTTCCCATTTGCCCACACCACTCAGCAGATGAAGTGTTCTTTTATGATACTGAAGCTGACCCTTGAACTCCATCCAATTTGCTTCTCTCTCTCTGCTTAATGAGGTGCCCTGAGTTGTCTGCTGTATTTCCAGGTGTGACAATTGCTAGGATTCGTGTTGCTGCCTGCTTGCTTTTGTTTCTTCTGAATGTCCTTCTGTATCCGGATTTTCTAGGTTTATTACTTAAGGTTGGCAACATCTCTCACTTCAGCAACCCCTGAAAGGACCAGAGAATCATTAATTTGGAGCTGGAAAGAAGAATCTTAGAACTCATCCAGTCTTTTTTTTTTTTAAACCAGTGAGGAAAACTGGGGCTGGATATTTAAAATGCTGTTAATTTTCACAATTAAGTTGCACAAGAGAGAAGCCATGGCAGGAATTTACTTCCGCCTATGTCCGCTGATCTTTTAATTGGGAGTTTATTAATATAAAGACCAGGGCTTAGTTAATTGACTAAATGAACCACTCAAATTCCCTTTCCCTCTTCAGTTGATTGAAGAGTGTAAGTAGGGCAATGAGTTTGATGCTGGCAGGAAGGTAGACAAAAGCTGATAGCCCTACTCTCCCCCTCCCACCACTCGCTCCCAACTTAGCCAGGGGCATGATGGGAGTAAGCCATTTTTGTCCCAGCATCAAATTTACTATCCTTACAAAGACATTCCTCAGAGTAGCCATGGGTGGTAATGTAAGTTACCAGGGTTGACTCTATGCAGAGGCAGCATTATGGTGTGATGTGAGGGAAATTGCTTCCAAAATATCTCCACCCCCAGCCTGCCAGAATGTCTGAGATTCCACTATTTTAACATATTTCGGCTTACAATATTGTGTCTCTAATAGGGATAAGGTTAGGAACTGGAGCTGTGATTTCATTGGTATAAAGAATTTCAAGATAAGGAAACTCCTTCTACCAATGCAATTTGGCACCTTTTCTCCAGTTTATAATTCTAGAGAATTGCCTGGAGACTTTGATCAGAGACATTTTTTTCTTAAGGCAACTGGGGTTAAGTGACTTTTCCAGGGTCACACAGCTAGTACATATCTGAGACTGGATTAGAACTCAGGTCAACCTGACTTTAGGGCTGGCGCTCTATCCATTATGGCCCCATGTGGAGACTTTTAAAGACTAAGTGGCTTGCCCAGGATCACATAGTCTGAACTTGAACCCATATCCATAATTATAACATTCAAACTGGGAGGGCTAACACCTTAAGTCACCTTAATATGTTCATTATT
Source organism: Pseudochirops cupreus (assembly GCA_028627135.1). NCBI lineage: Eukaryota > Metazoa > Chordata > Mammalia > Diprotodontia > Pseudocheiridae > Pseudochirops > Pseudochirops cupreus. The sequence continues at coordinate 3,015 of JAQQSU010016960.1, read as the reverse complement.
ACATTAATTGATTAGTCAGTAAATGCTAAACTCTGGGGAATACAAATAAGAAAGAGACAAATCCTGTCCCTCAAGGAGTTTACAATCTAATGAGGAAAGAAAACATGACAAAAGGAAGCCAAAAGGGTTGGGGTAGCAGCTAACATACCCTACTTAGTGAAGTAAGAAAGGTTCCTAAGTAATGCAGCCAGAGGAGAAAGGAGAAGTCAGAGCTGAAGTCTCTCTTCAAAAGGATGTTTAGAATTCATGGTCCCACCCTCCACTCAGAATGACTGAGGGTAGTGATGAAGGTAGAGTACCAAGACTGAAAAAATACTAGCATTTAAGGTTTGCAAAGCACTATGCATAGGTTATCTGATCCTCACAACAACTCTGTGAAGTAAATGAAGTAAACTGAGGCTGAGGCTACTTAAGTGACTTGCTCAGGATCACACAACACATATCTCAGGCAGAATTTGAACTCAGACCTTCCTGACGGCTCCAGGCCCATCTAAAATCATCTAGCTGCCTCATAACAATTTCATTTCAATGCTCTCTACTAAGATACATTTTTTTTCCTCTCCTGGCTGGTGCCCCTCATTCAGAGCATCCTTTCCCCATACTACCCCCAAACAGAAAACTTATGGATGTGAGATCCTTAAGCACAGCTCCATCTTGCTGGGTTACTAGATCTTTGCTGTCCTGCCCCATGGCCTGGGATACATAGCACGTGTTTAGTTTCCGTCACAGAACGCTGTCACAAGGCTTCGTGGTGCCATTTTGTACTGGCACGTTAAATGTGGGCACTGTCAAAAGTTTCCTAACATAAGACATTAGTGAAACAATTACTATAGCATTAAGTGAAACAAACCAGTGTTTCCACCTGAGCTAACAGCTTGAGTTTCAAGTTTCAGCCTGAAAGAAATGCTTTTATAGCCAGGCTGGAGGACTGTGGTTAATGAGCTTAAGATAGAATTGCTGGCATTGACTAAATTCATTGCTGGAGTTTGTTGAGGGGTGGGGAAAGGGGCATAGCATGGCATGTGCCAACGAAAAGAGTTCAGAGCCAGAACCCGAAAGGCCCATCTTTCAGTCCTCATTCTGCCAATGACTCACTGTGTGACTTGGGGCAAGTTACAAGTTCTCTGTCCAGCAGTTTCTTCTTCTGTCAAATGGGAATAATAAAACCTGACCTGCCTACTTTATACAGTAGTAAAGATCAAATTATATAATATCTATGAAAAGTGCTTTGGAAAGTAAAAAGCTCTGTATAAATGAATCGTGCTATTTCCCATTTGAGGAATGCTTATCGGAGTCCAGCTGGGTGTCAAAAACTGGTTGGCAAATATTCCTTTAAGGATCTAAGGGGGGTAGGGCTTAAAGGGCCAGAAAGGGATATCAAAGGACTCTCACATCTCCTCTACTGAGAATCGGTTGCTTTTAATTCCTTTCTGAACTGCTGCTATTGTATCTGCCGGCTCTGTGCTAGATTAGGTTAGAATCAGGCCTGTGAGTCAGGATTTCTCCTCGGACCCCTTCCTGGATTTATCAACTCAGCGCCCTCCTCCCTTTTCTTGCTGTCGTACTAGATATCAACACTTTTGCATTCCCCCTAGTTCTCAAATATCCTGGATCTCAGTCTTCATGCTCTCTCCCCTCCCCCCTTACCCCCACCCTAATATGTAGATATTTCCAGTTCTTTGCTTGGGGTGGTCCTCTGCTGTCCTCTGCTGACACTAATAAACTCCTGCAGTCCCAACTGTCTTCTGGCCCTATTAAGTCCTGGCCTAGCTCAAGTTAGAATATTACTGGTAATTTCAGCAGAAAATTTGGGACAACCTAGTTCCCTGACTCAGATGACCTCAAAACCAAGTTTTCCCAGTCTCAAAATGCAAGAAGCTTTACTAATCATAAAGGAAACAGCAATAGAGGGAGTGTGGTATAATGGTGAGACTATAAGTTTTGAAGTCAGACCTTCTGGGTATTGGCTCCAAAAGAAATGAGCTGTATGGCCTTAACCTCAGTTTGCTGATTAGTAAAGTGAGGGTAATAACACTTGTACTATGTCTCTTTTAGGAGGAATGTAGTACAGTGAAAAGAAGAGTGAATGTGAACTCAGAGGAATTTCCAGTGCTGAGGGGTGGGACGAAGAAGGAACTCTGTGGAGTCCTCCCAAATTCCCGTCCAAACAACCTTAGAGCCAATTTAGGAACCAGGAAGCAACTCATTGGCATAGCAGGAAAAGTCTGTTTCACTGGGGTGAGAAGGGAGCCTGGGAAACAAGCAGCTGTGGCAATCTGCATCCCAGACGGCCTTCAGTGAGGCCCTGAGCCATGGGGCAATCCACTAGCAGGCAAGCCTCTGCAAGCCAGCAGCCCCAAGGCAAGCCAGCAGGCCCAGACAGTAGCACAGTGAGGCCCTACCCCCAGTGCAGATCACCAGTGAGGTCCTTTCCTCACTGCTGACCAGTAGCAAGGCCCCATCCCCAGAGATGGCCAGCAGTGAGACCTCACCCCCACCGCTGGTCAGCAAAAAGACTATGCCTCCATAGCAAGCCATCACAGAGAATCACCTACCCAGCAAAACTGAGTATAATCCTTCAGAGGAAAAAACAACAGATATTTAATGAAATAAAGGACTTTCAAGCATTCCTAATTAAAAGACCAAAGCTGAATAAAAAATATGACCTTCAAATATGACATTCAAAAGAAACATAAAAAGGTAAAAAAGAAATAAGAGAAAATAGAAGAGATTTAATAGGGTTAAACTGCTTATATTCCTACATGGCAAGTTGATATTTGGAACACTTAAGAACTTTATCACTGTAAGGACAATTAGAAGGAATATGCGTAGACAGAAGTATGGGTGTGAAATGACTATGATGGGATGATATTAAAAAAAACAAAATTAAAGTGTTAGCGTGAAGATTGCACTGGGAGAAGAGGGAAAAGGGGACATAGGAGGGGTAAACTCACATCAAAGAGGCTTGAAAGAGCTATTACAATGGAGGGGAAGGTGGAAGGTGAGGTGGCAAGC
>JAQQSU010001696.1:0-14907 GCA_028627135.1 Pseudochirops cupreus | reverse complement strand
TTTTGTTAAGTCTTATATTTTTCAGAACCATTTTATTCCATACCAAGCAATAGCATAAGTATCTTACTTAATAAAAGAAATGGAAATAATGGTTATGAAAGTATTATATAATTGTGAATGAGAACAATTGTACAGCTCTCTTTGTAAAAACCTACACACGAATTTTAATTTTCCCTTTTTTCTCACATGAGGGATTATCCTGGATGATTGCTATAGTTCATTACATTTTAGCTTTAACAATCTGATAGCATTCTTTTAAATTTTACTTAAATCTTCTATTTTACTTGTAAAGTTCTTTGTAATTTTTCAGGAACCATAGGAGTATTTTTCATTAATGAAATAATGAATATTGCCAATCAGAATTACTAAAAGCAAATCTAAATTGTCAGAACATGTCAGATTTGCATTTCATGTGTACTTGGGATTAGAACTATTTTTTCATTTCAGATTTTTGGTTGTTAAAGGGTTGCAATGTCAACATTTAGAAAGAAGAAATGGTGGTCACCAGGCATCAGTATTGACTCACCAAGAACAGTCTCTTCCAGAAAAGAAATTGCTAGAAAAAAAGGGTAGAGCTATCTAAAGAGACTGATGAAGGTATACTAATAACTCACTAACAAACTCAGACAGGTATGTGTATATAAAAGCATAAAAGACAGGTGATAAAGTGTAACTAACAAAAGAGTGACTGAGGAGCCTGAAAATTCAGACTGAAGTGAATTTAAAGAATCTTTGGAAGGCTTACAAAAATGATTTTAAAGGTATTTCGGAAATAAGGGATTTTTTTTTAATGTGGATAGAGCACTGTATAGTATAGGTTAGACAACAATAATAAATGAATAAGGGGAAGCAGAATTACTCACTTCTTTTTTGATTTCTGGTTTTTTTCTGCTAAGGGGAAGAATTTTAAAATAGAGAAAAAACAGGAAGAAATTATAAGAAAGGGATTCAAATTAAGATAATCAAAAAGATGACTAAGGGCTCTTCTATTTATCAATATAATCCAATAGTCCTACCAGTCACTAAAGGCAGATTTGTGCTGAATATAAAGAAAAGCTTTATAATAATGAGAGCTGTTAAAAAAAATAGAGTAGACTGATTTTGGAAATGATGTGTTCTCCTATCACTGGAAGTCTTCAACTAGGGATCTGAAGACCATTTTTTGGGAATGCTTTAGTGAAGATTTCACTTCAAGTAAGCTTTGTACTAGATAGCATCTGAGGTCTCTGCCAACTCTGAGATTCTATATTTCTATGAGTCTAAATAACTCAGTAAATAAATAACTTTTTGATAACATGATGACTTTAAACCAATCCAGACTGTTCTTTATTTTAGTTTAATGTGTATATTGTACGCAACAAACACAAACAGCAAAGCAGAAAGATTTTTTAATGTGTTTTTCTGCTATTGTGATTTTAGTGACACTTCTAGGATTAATTCACAGAAGTTCCAGGATCAAAAGAACCGTTTGAGAAATGGTTCCCTATAATCTGAAAGAATTGTTATTTTTTTTCTTAAATGGTCAACTTTAAAAAAAAAGTGTAGGTTTAGTTTCCAAGGAAAATAATCTCCACTACTTCCTTCAGAGCCTTGGCCCCCTCATCATGAAACACCTGATTATTTCTACTGTCTTTTCAACCTGTAACATTCCTCTCCAAGTCCTATCCCCTTCTCCCATTGGTGGGTTACTCCAAAGAACTCCATTTTGAGAAAGGACCAAGGTTTGCCTTCATCCTCTTCCTGGCTTCTGGACTTCAAAAGCATGCCCCTATACTGGGCACCTTCATTTCCCCCTACTCCCACCCCCACACATACTTTTAAGGTCCCTTTTACATGTTGTCTTCCATCATTAGAATGTAAACTCTCTGAGGGCAGGAGCTGTCTTCTTCTTGCTATATCCCTAGCACCAACACATTGCCTGACACATAGTAAGCCCTTACTGCTTTTCTTCCTTCCTTCTGTCCTTTCTTTTCTTTCTTTATTCCTTCTTTGTTCCCTTCCTACTGATAACATTAAAAAATCAAAATACTTCCAAATATCTATAGTCTTTATTGGTGTAGATAGTCCCTTCACTGAGAGAAATTGAATTCTTTAGATAATCTTTTTCCTTGGGGGGGGGGGGTTAGTAAGGGAGGGAAAATATTTATCACTCTATAGCCAACCTGGTGATAACCTTTTATGAACTTAATTAGATTAGTCTTAGATGATAGGCCTATAGACTATCTAGAGGCCCATACTTAAAGCCTTTCCAGCTTAGTAGACTTCCTAGTGCTTGTATTCCATTGGGATTGCCTTCAAGAATCTAGAGCTGCCACAATACCATCACGGATGTCAAGTAGATCCCTAATGAGGAGCTATTCTTTACCATCATTTAAAGGAATAAGACCATCAGCATGGTTACTTCATCCACTAAGCCTGATCACAGTCTCTCCACAACCTAGCAATATTCTTGATCAGTTTATGTAGAAAAACAATTCACCACCTTGTATCCAACCCTAGAACAGAGCCTTTCCAAACTAAGATGGCCTGACCTTCAGATAATGGTCATCTGTGACTTGCTAAGATCTATCATAACTTGTGCTTTTCTCGCAAAGCCATTGAAAGACAAACATCTCCTCCACATTGAATTTTAGCGAAAGTTACAATACATAGAAGATATGAAAACAAAACTTAGTTTTTACCACTTTTAATTATTGACTTATACTAACATTTTTGAACTATAAAAACGTAAAACATACTATCTGAAGGGCAGAATTCATTAGTGGATGAAGTAATTGACTGTGAGTCAGGAAGACCTCCTCATCTCTATTGCATACTAACTATATGACCATTGGCAAAGCAGTTAGCCTGTCTGGGTCTCAGTTTCTTCATAGATTAAAAAAGAATGCTAATTCTGAGAACACCTCCCACATATGGTATTGCAAGGCTCAAATAAGAATATATGTATAAAACACTTTGCAAACTTTAAAATACTATATAAAGGCAAACTATTATTATCATAGAAAACTTGAGCTCTAAAAGTCCAAACCACTGACACTAATAGATCTAAGCCATTTGAATTATTATGAAAAGTCTGCTTTGGCAATCAAACTGTCAAATCCCTACTACTGACTATTTGAAAATGTTTACCTTATGTTACACAATTATATGCTTAACTTTCAGAGCCTAAAAAAAGGTAAAAAAATTCTTTCGCTAAATCAGAACTGGATGTTTAATCCACTCCTTGGTGAAACTTATTTTTCCACTTGAACCTTGCTACTCAGTCTAACTTTTTCAATTCTCAAAAGTTCTTAGACCAACACTTTATTCCTTGATCTGTTCAAGTGTAGCTAGCAGTACTGTATCCGATCCTAGATGGAATTAAAATGTGTTACCACTTTACTAGAGACATATTCTATTCCTTTATAAATGTGTCCATCTTCTGTCATGAATAGGCTAGTACTAGTTCATCCCTGAATAGACGGTATTGATTTAGTAAATCCCAAAGATTTTTGACCTTTTTAAAAGAGATTCCCACTGCACACGATATTTCAGAGTGTCATGGACTTCTGTGCATTGAGATGAAACCACTACCATTTAAAGTGAGTGTATTTCCTAAGAGGAACCTAGCTGCAGAAATTTGCCTTCCAGTTACTATATATCTAAAAGTATAGGAAAGTTTTGAATAATTTGGGTCCTGAATTTTTCTGAAGATAAGAGAAGTAAATATAGTAAAAAAAAAAATTTCCAATAAACTTACCCTTTAAATTTTGAAGAAAGGGTAGTTGTGGCATAATGGAAAAGATCATTGTTTTAAGAGTCAACAGACCTGGGACTATATTCTAAGATTTGCCACAGTTGTGTAATATTGGGCTAGCCATTAAGCCTCTTGGTTTCTATTTTTTTTTTCATCTGTTAAATGAAAGAAATGAACTAGAGAATTTCCAAGGTTCTTTTTAGGGATCAAATTCTATGAATCTAAGAACTTAAACCAAGAGTTACATATGAAGGGGTAGAGGGTAATAGACTGTGATAGAATAACAGCTCACATTTATATGATGCTTCATGGTACATGAAGTGCAATCCTCACAACCCTATAAAACAGACAATGGGTGTAAATATTATCCCACATTGGACACTGAAGTATGGCACCTAGAGACACACTCCAGCTCACGTATGGATCCGTCAGCCAATAGTATGCCAGATTTAAGATACCTAGGAGTCTACATCCACTCAAAAAACCCATCTCATGAGCCCCCACCATGAGTTTACTTACCTAGTTATACAGAGATTGCAGTTAATTCAAAGCAAAGGTATTTAATGAAATATCATAGTAAAGACTTAGCAATAGAATATTTTTCTCTATAAACCTGAGACATACTTTTCATACTTGTACATACCATTAGTGGAAAGAGTGAATACAGATAGAAAATGCTGATTCATAGGTAACATACATAGCCTGAGTATTTTATGGAAAGTAATAAATGTACAGAACATGGATGACCATGGAAGGAACATATATAAGGAAGCCATAATTTCTACTTCTGGTGCTTTAGCATCATTGATGTCTTGCATTGATATCATTCCTCTGCTGCTGTTGGACCAATCCCCCGTTCGTCTTGCATGATGTGCGTTACCTGCCCAATAAATAGGTGTTTCCCTTTTGGCCTCACATGGTTTGATGGTGTTCTGCTTTTGCTGTCTGCTGTCAGACATGTATCCACTGTCTACATGATCATGATCAGATTTCAGCTAAAATCATTACCGGAGTTTATTTTGGTTCCATAAGGGAAAGAATAAGCTGTGCCATCAATCCTTTAAGTTGAAACCCAGAGGCATCTTTAATCAAACTAAGGAGGAAAAAAAATGAGAGTTTCTCCTATAATAACACAAGGGAAAGGGAGCATGGGGTAAGTCAAAGCTGTTTTGCTGAGCTTTGACCAGAAAGGATGTTCCTTGCCCCAGGTGCCAAATTCTTTGAAACACAGATCTATCCCCAGCTAACTACTGTTAATCAGAGCTTAAGCCCATTTCTTAACCTACACTTCCTGTTCCCCAAGAACAGCCTTTCTGTCTGAAGCCTCACTAATTTGTGATGAGAAAATTCTTATGACTTCTTGCTTAATTTTCAACTGCTAACCTGAACCCAATGAACATCAGTGCAGAGACAACCCTTCTAACAAATTGTCAAGGGCTGTTTGGGTATCAGAGCTTCCCAAAGATTTTCAGATCACCACATGAGACTTGTACTCCCCTACAAATGAATGGGAGGGAATGACCTTGAAGATTCAGAACCATGGACACTATGAAAGCAAGTAAATAAAATACATTGAGAAGCTGAGTTCATGAATGAATTCAAAAGTAATAATTCAGGAGTTTTAACCTAATAGAAGAATTGTACATGATCCAAGTGCCTGAGGCAATATTCAGTAAACCTGGACAAGGGAATTAGAGTTGGTTTTTTTAATTAGCTTCTTAATATAGGGAAGGTGAGGAATTCAAAGGAAGAAGTAGATTGTGTATTTCAGAGACATTCAGAAAAGTTATGTCATAGTCTTTTTACTTTAAGAAATTCCACCTTATTTTGACTAGAAAAAAAGTGAATACTATTTCCTAGCACAGAATTAAACCTTGTATTACTTTAATTCATATCATTTTCTGATCTTGTCCTCTCCACATATCTAATTCCATTGTGTATGTAGGAATGCAAAATAGGTTTCTACCTTGTTACATTTCTCTCATCAGCAATGTCATCTAAATTCTGTTATCATAATTCCAGTCATTCCTATTTGGGGCCAAATTACCCTAAGGAGCTCTCTAATGTGCATTGTAAACCAAAACACACAGATACACACACACACAAATACCCTCTTGGGGTGTAAATGCACCTTTGAGTTCATGTTTGATCCAGTAAATTCGACTCTTCCCACCTGAAGAAAATGTGCTTGCATTCTGGTTTATATTGAATATTTAACTTTATCTAGACCCATCAGCTATTATCCATGATGTATATATAACTACACTTTCCCTGATTATATTTCTTCCATTGCACACAAAACATTTATATTCAAATAGACTGCTGAATGGAATTCATATATTTGTTTTTGTTGTTTTGTTTTTTTAGAAATTAAAGAAAACTCAGTATTAGCACTGGGAATACTTATTCCAATTATTAAATCAAGTCCTAAAAGATGGACATAGACTCTGTGAGCAATCTAGAATATATGCTGTCACCCCTATATCACCCAAATAATGATTAAATGTTATCACTAAACAAAGAACACTTAAAATAGGAAATAGAGAACAAGCACTACAATTTACCATTTGGAGGGGAGTATAAGAATTAATCCTACTTAGTGCAAGCATTCCAACCCACTGCAAAAAACAAAACCAAAAGTTATAACAAGGCCAGAACTGTGTGTTATGTAACATTTGTATCTTTTCTGTGCATAGAAAAGTATCCTACAGGGCAGCTAGGTGGTGTAGTAAATAGAGTACCGGCTCTGGAGTCAGGAGAGAACCTGAGTTCAAGTCCCACCTCAGACACTTGACACTTATAGCTGTGTGACCTTGGGCAAGTCATTTAACTTCAATTGCCTTGCCACCTCCCTCCCTCCAAAAAAACACATTAAAATAAAATTTTTTAAAATTAGAAAAGTATTCTGCAAATGTAAAGTGCTTCATTAGTATTGTTGTCCAGTCTTTTCAATTGTGTCAGACTCTTCATGACCCCATTTGAGCAAAGATACTGGAGTGGTTTACCATTTCCAGTTCATTTTATTGATGAGGAAACTAAGGCAAACAGGGTTAAGTGACTTGCCCAGAGTCTCACATCTAGTGTCTGAAGCCAGATATGAACTCAGGAAGATGAGTCCTAGATCCACAGCAGTTCTCAACCTGTGGGTCGTGACTCCTTTGGGGGTCAAGCGACCCCTTTTACAGGGGTCACCTAAGACCATCCGAAAACACACATTTCCGATGGTCTTAGGAACTGAGACACCACGGCTCCTCTATCTGTCTCCAGGTGGGTCCACCCACATGCAGATATGCCCACATACGAGTATTAAAGGGTCGCAGCATTAGGAAGGTTGAGAACCACTGCTGTAGACCAACTAGCTTCCTATTTAATTAATTATGAGTGAATTAAATTAAAATGCCTAAATGTCTGGGTATATACCTTTTTTGAGATGTAATTGATTAAATGATATGCACAGAGCGGATTATAATAAACACTGAGTGTGGACTTGTTTGGGGAGTTTTGTTTATTTTTGGTCATCTCACATATATTTGCTTATTCTGTTGTATTCTCCTACAGTCAGAGACTAAGAGTACTTTGTAATATCCAACGTCTTTTAATATAGAACTCAGTATTGGTCAGTGTTACTGACTCAATTCCAAAAATGTCTTCACATATTGGCTGAGGTCCTAAAGCAATCTTTCATATACTATTTCCCAACTCACTCACAGTGGTCTTCCTAATGGATCTGGCATTGGCAACTCACAAGGTGTGTGTACCAAAAGGTAGAATAAGAGATGATTTTAATGGTTTATGGAGCAGTTTTTGCTCACCTTCCTTTCTACATTCTTCTGCCATATTTTAAGATGCACTTTTAGAGTATTTAAGGAATGTCTGCTACTTGTTCAAAGCCCTTTACTTCGGCATTCTAAGGAGGTCTACCCTACCCACAAAATACTGTATGCTTGAAAAATTCTTCCCCACTCCTAGGCCTTGTGCTCTATCTACTGCACCACCTAGCTACCACCACAAAAATAGAGACCATCAATTTGACATCTCTCTCCCAAAGGATGCTGATCCAGGTATTAGATTAAATTGGTAATTAACAGTTTAAAAAAACTGCCTGGAAATGAATAGAATATTTGCTTAGTAAACCTTAGCAGATAAAAATCTTAAGCAGTCTTATTCTTCTTAAAAATGCTGGCTTTTTTCAGGTTTTTGGTTTCTATTTTCTACCAGATCAGATTTGTTTTTTAGGTATCTCTATTTTTTAACAGTTTTCACCAAAAAGGGTAAAAAAGAATGAAAACATTTTGGAACCTGACAAAGCTAGTAACAAATTTTCTGCATATATTTTGACCCAGATATTCTTAGGTCTCAGGTATGTGACATTCCAGTCTATGCTAGAAATCTTTGCAAACCTAAAAGCGCCAAAGAAATGGTCAACTATTATTATTATTACTCTTATTATGAAAACTTGTCACGTATACTTTCCATGTATTGATAATCGGCATCCATATACATATAGAATACATATACATATATCCATAGGTATCCATATACCTATAGAAGCCACAATGAAGGATGAATACAGAGTGTAGATGAAAACAAGATTTTAAGCAAAAATAACACAAATTATATGGTAGTGAGTGGTGAGTCCTTCAGAGAAAGTAGTCCTTTTTAGAGAGTATGCATTCATCTCAATGATGGCATCCCTGCTCAGAATTTCCAGAACTTCAGAGTTACTTCACTTCATGTCCAAAAGCACATGCTTTTAAATAATATCAGTGGAGGAAAGTCTTTCGAGGGCCAATTTGATTCTGGGGAACAGCCAAACATCTCTTAGAGCAAAGCGTAGTGGGTGAAGTGATAATCAAGCTGTGAAATTCTAGGATAAAGAAATTTTTTAAATTAAGTGGAGTGCCTCCAAAGTAATGACACCGGCTTTCCTAGCTACCAAACAGCCCTTCCATAATTTATTCATGTGCTTGCAGCCTGAATGCAGAAAATTTGTCTGACTTCTTACCTTCCTCCCAGAAAAAGAAAGCAGGCAGGCACAGAGCCTATTAAATCCTTGTAAGTAAATGCCAAAATTTAACAGATGAGTGTTTTCACCCCCATGTTTATGTTTGGGATACTTTGTGACCCTTGTCATTAATTAGGCAGTTGGATGATACAAAGGATAGAAGGAGCTCTCTAGGCCTCAAGTGAGGAAGACCTCACTTCAAATCTGGCCTTGGGCACTTAGCTGTGTGATCTTAGGCAACCCATGTAATCTCAGTTTCTTCATCTATAAAATGGGATAGTAGTAGCACCTATCCCCCAGAATTGTCGTAATGATCAGATAAGATAATTTTTGCAAAATACCGAGTACAGTGCCTAGTACATGTTGGTACTGTAGAAATGGTAGTGGTAGTATTATTATTAATTAAAATACTAATATTTGCATAGATGTACTGTTAGGTTTTTTTGTTTGGTTGGTTGGTTTTTGGTTTTTTTAGTGATAGTTAATAAATAATGGATGCTCCTAGCTGAAGTAAGCTTTAATCCTCTATTCCCAGGTTCATCTCCTTCCTATCTTCAATATATTGCTAGGTTTTTCAATTTATTCAACAAATATTTATTAAGCCTCTATTAGCACAAGGCAATGCAATGTCCTGCTGTGGAAGCATAAAACACAGTCCTTGCCTTAGAGAAAATTTTAATCATTTATCTTTAAAATGGATAGATAGCCTATTTTATATCAAGGACCAAGGAAGTATAAAATATATTAAATATTAGCAGCCACTTTTGAAAAATAACTAATTTGATTTGTTTCTAGGAGAAATATAAAAGGTTCAACTTCCTTATTTTTTAAATTAAAGACAAGGAAAATTAGACTATTGATTACAGCAAATTGTAAACAAAATCCCATATCACAGTAGGACTACCCAGAGAAAAAGATTGAAAGAAGGGCATAGGAAAGTGAAACATTTGGGGTCCCTTTCTTCCTCCCTCAGTTTCTCTGTCTGTCTCTCTGTCTCTGTATGTCTGTCTCTTGGTCTCTGTCTGTCTCTCTCTCTTTCCCTCTCTATTCATCTAATATCTTTTATTTGCTATAATATAAAACTAAATCATACCATTTACTTTGTGGTATTTAATAAACTTTATTTTCTCTGTTCTTAATTTTAAAATAATGTGAAATAATTTGAACCTTTTGCATTTATCTTTCCAAAATGACTCAAAATATAATTTCCTTTAACTTTCTGTATCCTGAGATTGATGCCACTCATCTTGCTCCCCGTGTACAAAAACCCGTCAACTGAAAAAAAAAGAATTCTCACCACCGATGTGAACAATAATAATTGCCCAAATGTATATAGCTTTAAATTTTGAATAATGTTTCATATTCATTGCCACTTTTAACCTGTAAAAAATATAATTATTTGATGTCATGATATTTACTACTACTTCAGGCTTAAAACTTTAAAAACAAGTAAACATAACTTCTTTTTAAAAACAACTAATATACCATTAAAAATTCTATATTTTAATGGAAACTTTTCTTACTAATCCTCAAACATTACTATTTGTCTTTCACAAAACAGATTAATGAAACTACAGGCCCCTCTCTTGATTGATTATTCCCTAGCTTATACCATCAACGAATGAGAAGCCCAGTCATGCTTATTTAACCCATATCTCCAGTCATTGTGCAAATTTCTCCACCTTCTATCTGGGTCCTTTGTCCATACTCAGGTACCTTCCCCTTTTCCCTTTTCAGTTACCTTTCATGTGTGGTCTTCATGCATGAGAATGTAAGCTCCTCGAGGGTAAGGATTATTTGTATTTGCCTCTCCAGTCCAGTGTCTGGCACAGAGTAAATTCTTAATAAATGCTTTATCTATCTATCTGTCTGCCTGTCTGTCTATCTGTGAAACACGTATAGATTCAAAGAAAGCTGTTTTAGAATAGAAAGAGTACCGAATTTAGAAATCAGAGAAGCCGTGGGGTTTTTTGTTTTCATTTTTTTCACCTTGCAGATCTTTTATTTCATGTCTAAGTCGTGCACAAGACATGTGCATATGATGTTTTAACTAAAAAAAAAGACAAAGCATGAGGAGGAAGTGGGTGAGGAAGTAGGGCTGACAGTGTACCACAGCTGACATGCTAATGGCTTTCCAGAAATGCCTTTTTCCACAGTCCCGCCTTCTTAGCTGTACAGTGTATTTTAACATAGCTTTGTATTCTCCTGTCAAATCTGTCTCGGTCTTGTACTTGTCCAGTCCTTGTCTCATGTTGTCATTGTGAATAATGGTATCATGGGTCCTCTTATTCTCATCCCTGGCTTGGGACAGCTCATTTGTCAATGTCTGCAGCTGTCTCTGCACACGCTTGTTCTTATCTGCCTCAGTGATAACTTTTTTCTTCGTTTCAGTAGTACACAATGCCCTCGCTTGTAGCCGCTCTACTCAGTCTCTTTATCCTGCAAGTTCTCCTGCACATGCTAATTTCCAGGCTCATACACAGGAGATGGTAGCAGTGGAGGGGAAGTCTTCACCTGGTGAAGTGCTTCCTTGGCCTTGACAAGATCATCTTGAGCTTCCCTGGTCCTGAGCTGCCATTCTTCCACCTCATCCTCTATGCCTTCTGGCCTCTTCTAGGAGAGCAGTCTTGGAGGTGTATTCAGCAAGTTCAGCAGCCAGCTGCTCCTGGTTCTTTATCTGATGCCCAGCTTTTCTCTCCAATTCTTTGGCTCGAAGAGCAGCCACATGGTCAGCCTTAAGGTGCTCAACCCCTTCCTGGGCTTGCTTCTTCTCTTCCTCTAGCTGAATGACTTTCTTGATCTGTATCAGAGAACTCCTTTTCTGCTTTCTTTGTCTTCTGTTCATAGTGCTAAAACCTTAACATCAGCTCCTCCTTTTCTCACAACATCTGCTCTTTCTCTCATTTGACAGTCTCTCTTCTTTTCAGTTTCCAACTGCTGCCTCTCCAGTTGTTTCTAGTGCTTCTCCTGTGCTTGGGCTTTCATCTGCTGTACCTCAATGGTATCTGGCTTCCTACAGTTCATGGTTTCCCATGCAAAGCTGAAGAAGCCACTTATTAGTCTGGAGGCAAGGCACATAATATACAAAGTCAGGTGCCTTCTTGTCAATGGGTTTAATGACAAACTTTTTGTGATTAAAAGAGAAGTTTCTGATTTTGCACCAAGGGAAGCCAGTCTTTGGGGTCAATTTATCATCTTTCTCATAAATATTCAGCCCAAGGGCATCCCCTCCAAGCCAAAGGTCTGCTCTTTTTTTTATCTCAAAATAATTGATCCCATATATCTCCAAATCCTGAACAATCTTCAAATACTCCAGCATAGCATTATCTTTCTGGGGGATCCGGTGCTCAGCATGCCACAGTTGCATTCAATCCTCCCACTGTTCCCTGGAGAGCTTGTGCTGGTCCATTACTCTCTCCTGGGATCAAAAGTTCAGAGCTGAGGTATCCAACCTTGTGTACATCATTGTTATAGTCACCAAACTCGGCTTGAACAGCATAGGACCCAAGGAGCACTGCAGTCTTGGTATGGCAATAGATTTCATCACTGAGGATTCCATCCTTCACTTGTAGGAAGAACAGCTTCTGGGTAATGTTCTGAATCGGCTCTTCAGGTACATCCTGTGGGTAGAATTTGGCTGGGAATTTGAACTAGAGGGAGTTCTCCTTTCTGATTTCCTGAGCAAAGAGCTTTTTATCAAGCTTCAGATACATTGGAAATGCTTTATTATCCACATATTGGAAGCCTAAGTACCATACTTCCCAAAGGCCATTGGTCTTAACTAACTGATCAAAGAGAGAGTTGTTTTCTGGTGGTGAACTCAATGACAAACTCCAGCTCTGCATCCATGACAAAGACATTGATTGGTTTTGGCATTTTCAGTTCCGGGTGTGTTCCTTAATATTCCTTCAAACAAAACTTACATGCAAAGAGCTCTCTTCTTTCCCTGAATAGTGCAAACTCAGTCCTCAGTTCTTCCGACCAGCTGGCAGTCAGTGGGCTAGTGCGCTTCTCATCCTGGCTGCTCCAGTGACTCAACTTCCTGGGACCCCTGGCAGGTGGGCTAGATGGAGGGTGGATGGATGTGAAGAAGCTGTGTTCAAATACTGGCATTAACACTACCCATGCAACCATAAACAAGTCACATAACACTTCGGTGCGCCATTTTCCTCAGCTATAGAATGATGGGACTAGAATAGATGAACTTTAAGGAGTTCCAACCTGAAATCTATGATCCTTTGAAAGATACTTTTCACACATACTAGATTTGATCAAGCTTATGTAAAATGACCTAGTTCTTCATTTCCCCAGTTACAGTCCTACAGTTTTCACTTCCTGAAGATGGCTTTAACTCTAGCACCTAGGTCCCCCTTTTCACACAGACCCCCTGAATAATACCTCAGGCTTCAGATACATTGTGTGAATGGATAGGGATCCCATTTAAAACAGTTTACTAGCTGACACATCAATTAAAAGGGAAGAGAAGGGAATAAAGTTTTACTAAGAACCCACTGTATGTCAGTCACTGTACCAAGTGTTTTAACAAATATCTCATGTGAGATAAGAGTTGAGTTGCCATTAGCAACTTCCTAGCAATAACTTTAACTTACAAGTTGTTTCCTCTTTTTTTTTTTTTTTGCTTCTTGCTTTTCTTTTTGTGGAGGTCAATTGGGGTTAAGCAACTTGCCCAAGGTTGCACAGCTAATAAGTGTTCATTGTCTGAGGCTAGATTTGGATTCAAGTCTTCCTGACTCCAGGGCCAACGCTCTATTCACTGTGCCACCTAGCAGCCCCTAAATTGTTTCCTTTTTCAGAGCTCCCAGTTATTATTCTGAGTTCATCCCCAAACAAATCATTTTAAATAAAAAGTCTAAATGCTTTCTTTACATTTTGTCCTTACTTCCTCTAGTCTAAGAGAGTAGTTCTTAACTTTATCATGGACCCTTTCGGCAGTTTGGTGAAGTCTTTTAGACTCTTCTCAGAATTATATTTTGTGTTAGTAAAATATACAGGATTGCAAAAGAAATCAAAAGTAAGTGAAAATAGAGATGTAATGTTTTTTTTCCTCCAAGTTCACAGATAGTTCGAAATCTCTCTCTATGGACCCCAGGTTAAGAACCACTCTACATAAAAGTTCTTGCCTTTAAAAAATTCAGAGAGTAAGATTAGCTAGTTAGCATAGATATAGGAAATATACGTCTTCACCCTATACATTTTGTTTTTGAGAAAATACATCCCACAAGTTTCTTCTCTCATCCAGGATTCAAATCCATTCATCTCAATTCAATTAAGTGTTTATTAAGTACCTATTATGTGCTAAGAAAATGTTAGGATATGAAAGCAACAGCGAAACAGTTGCTGGCCTCAAGAAACTTATTTTCTTCTGGGACAATGCAATGTTGTTATGGTAAGGGAATTGGAAGATCTTATCTGCCCCTTAATAAGCCTAAGGGAATTTGAAGACCTTACCTGATTTGAAAATATATTCTGTCCCCTAATAGGCTGAATGTGGTCACATGGAGCCTGTGGTGGGAGGAGTTTGCTGAAGGATGGGACAGAGCCCAACAGGAAAGCTTGCTTAGGGGGAAGTTTGTTTTTCACGCCTTGTTACTTTGCAATTAGGCAGTGGGTCATGAGGGTTGTAATGTTCTCTGACCCTGGAGAAGGTTATATATACCTTGAGGTGAGGTTTTGCTTTGGGGCTCACTTATGGGAACAGTTGTGTAATTTGGCCAGATGAGACTCTGGGCAGCCATTAAGCCCCCTGGCTTTGAAAACCCAGATGTTGGTACTTCTATCTCTGATAACTAACATTGTTAGTTGGATGTAATGGTCAGACAGCTAGAAGGTTTGTCTGTTGATCTGTTGAATTGCGTTATTTTCTCTACATTTTTGTCACCTGTAACTTCTGTTTATATTCTCAAGTTCAGGGTGCTGACTTTTTCCCCTGAACTAGGTAAATGACATGTGTTTGATTGATTAAAGTGAGACTGTTAACCCATTTTGAGTTGCTTTCCTTTAGAAAAACAGATGAAAGAACCTGTGCTAGCAGCCATCCTGGGTATGGTGTTGCTATAAATATATACACAGATAAGTTAATATTATTCATCTGAATAATATTATTCAGTCCTGAAAGTCCTGAAGATTTCACAAGCACCTCTGTAAA
>JAQQSU010016959.1:0-10814 GCA_028627135.1 Pseudochirops cupreus | reverse complement strand
AAAATATAGCATTCACAACAACTTATCACAGAAAATGGCCACATAGTTTTCACCACAGTGGTCAAACAGTTTTGCACAAAGTATAATCATTTACTCAGTCAATCACTTAGTAATTCAATCATTCAATCAACTCAATCATTCAATTATCCTTAAGGAGGCTTGGCTTGCCTCTTTAAGGGTCACAAAATATGATAGCCAAAGTTGTTCACTCATGGGAGACACTAAGTTACAAATCAGTCACTATTCAGTCATTATTCACTATTTAATAATCAGAAAATACGCAGGCCATCCACCCCTTAGTCACAAGTAAATCACAATCTTCTCAGTCAGTACACAGTATCCAAGTAAAATCTTCTTTCAGCTTGACTCAGGGTAGGCTCTCAGATTCCCTGGATCCCCTTCGTGGTCCCAGCTCCTACCTGGATTCACCAAATTGTCACCTGAGTTCAAAGGCAGACAGTTCCCAGTTCCTTGTCCAGCTCTCCATGCTGTTCCTGTTCTATGCTGAAACTCACAATGTTCAGTCCACCTTAAATCCTTCACTCTGTTCCCGGGAAGTCAAGGCTTAACAAAACCACAAACAGGTTCATTCAAAGTACCAAGTATCACAGTCATGCTTCCTCAGTCTGCAGCAGTTCCCAAGAGAGGCTGGTAGCTCCCCAGCAGAAGCTCCAGCTGGTTCCCAAAGTCAAAATCATGCTCTCCAGCCTGGGCCTTTTCTCTTCAGCCTCCTTGACAGCAGCTGCTTCTGCCTCCATAAAGCTTATCCCAAGGAGTTCTGATTTTCCCTCTCTGGGGTTTTCCCTTATATACAGTATTGATCCTCCCTTTTCAGCCCCTTCCTGTTACATCAGCAACAGGAGTTTATGCCTTCTATTTCTTTAACAGAGGCTTAATTTGAACTAAGTGCTAAGTACCTCTTAGTTTTCCAATACAAAGGGATCTTTAAATTCCATTACCATTACAGGACACTTGCAAAATTTATTTAAAAGTGTATTGCTCCCTATGGTCAGTATTGAAGAAAGTTTGTAGTTATTTAAATTTAGTTCCTTGGAAAGTTTAGTATGTTTAAAAATTTTTAAAAGCACAGGTGATATATTTGGTGTCAAGTGTCACATACTATTAAAATTTAAAATATAGATGGTTTACAGTGAAGTAAAAAATTGGAAGTTCCTGGTTCATATGATGTAAGTCCAACCCTTTTTTAATCTAAAAGATATTTTAAACACTATAATACAAAAAGTAACATGGCAAAAAAAAATTAGCAGATAGCTTTGAAGTTTTTGAAAAAAATTATTTTAACTTATCAGAAGAGCTGAAAAAAAATGAGATGTGTGCTTACATAATGGTAATTTTACATAATGGTAAACTACATAATCCTGGGAAATACGCAAAACCAAACCAGTTTTCAAGAGTGTAGTTCATAATACAGCATCACAAAGGTGAATTTCTGTTCATAGTGGTCAGTTGATACATTTAGTATTCCATAATTCATTCCCTAACCTTTCACTTCTCTCTCTTTGGTCTCTCAGAATAGACTACGTCTCTCTCCCTTTGGGAGGATTTATCTTCTCAACCTTTAGAATGAACTTGCTTTATAGCCTTATTAAGTGATATCTTTTATTTCAGTCAGCTGACACTGTGCTAAGTGGGGATACAATAAGAACAAAAGATAGTCCCTGCCCTCTGGGTGCTTTCAATCTAATGGGAGAGATAACATGCAAATATATGCAAAGCAAGCTATATTATATACAAGATAAATACGAAGGAATTAATAGAGGGAAGACTTTGCAATTAGGAGGGGTTGGGGAAGGCTTTCTGATGATGTGATTTTAATTGTAACTTAAAGCTGGAGGTCCATAGTGGGAACAGAGTGGGAGAGCATTCGAGGCGTGAGGGACAGGCAGAGAAAATGCTGAAAACTGAGAGCTAGAGTGTTTTGTTCATGCCAGGAGGCCAGTGTCCCTGGATTGGAGAATACCTGTTGAGGAGCAAGGTATGAGAAGACTAGGATTCTTGTGGTCTGTGGTATAAAAAAGGGAAATGAGAAGAAAATTTGCATTGATTTGTGGCTCCTCACTGATGAAATTAATTGGTCCTAAAGGGTTAGGGAGTGAGAGAGAGGGTACAAGAATGACATTTTGTCAAGGTCAAGGGAAAGGAAATATATGTCTGCATTTTTGGAGATCTTCGTCAGTGTTTCACTACTTCTGACTTAGGCACACCCAAGAGAATATAGTCAGCACTTAAAAAATACCTGTTGATTGATGCATGATCAGCCAACCAGCTAATATTCCTTGTGCCACAGACTGTGCAACTTGGTGCATAACCCAGCAAGGAAGATGTTCTCTGGGACATATAAAATAGAGGAACACAGACGCAAGAACTCCTCAGAGAAAGCCACACCAAATGCCAATAGGAGAAGTCATCAGGTTAGAAATCTAGACTTGCAAGGGACATGAGAGACCATCTCAGTCCAAGTCCTCACTTTTTTTTTCTAAACAGATAAGCAAATTTGGATTAAAAAAGATTAAATGAGTTGTCCAAAGTCACTTAAGTAACAGCACTAAGTTTGAATGTGGGTCCTCTTATTGAAAATCCCCACTCTCTTTCTCCTGGCTTCCTTCTTCTCTCTTTTTCC
This sequence comes from Pseudochirops cupreus, assembly GCA_028627135.1. Taxonomy (NCBI): domain Eukaryota; kingdom Metazoa; phylum Chordata; class Mammalia; order Diprotodontia; family Pseudocheiridae; genus Pseudochirops; species Pseudochirops cupreus. Next base: position 8,173 of record JAQQSU010016959.1, on the reverse strand, counting down.
TAAGAAAGTCATCTCTGAAACCACCATCTCACAGGTCAGCCCACGGGGATTGTTGCTTGTTGGCAATGTCAGAGTCAGAGAAGTGACCTTGTTTGGGCTATTGCAGCAACTGTTACCCTGTTTTTAGCACAGATCCTAAAGAGATCTTATCTCCTTGATTGGGATAACCTTATGTATTCCTACTAATTTCATGTTTAGTTGCAGCCTCAAGGACAAAACATTTGACACATCAGAAGATATGTGACTTAAGTCTGCTGGCATGGATCAGTTGTTTTGCATGAGGTGTACTGACACATACTAGCTGAATCATCTCCCCTTCCATGCACTATCTGTCTGTCTCTATCATCTGTCTATATAAATATGTATATTCACATATCTATGCATATATATACTTATACATGTATGTATTTGTGTGTATCTATCTATATATTTACTTTAGTTGCATGCATTTTAACTGGTAATAAAAGCTGGAGGGAAGAAGCACTAGATTCTGGTATTGGGGAAATGGGGGACCAAGCTGTAAACTGCTGTGGAGTGTATGGAGTCATAAGAAGCTGTAACTAAGGTAGAGTGACTAGGGCTTTGCCTCAGGACACCAAAATATAGAGTGTGTGAAAATTTAAAATATCAGTTCTTTAAAACTAAAATTTAAAAATTTCTTGACTTTGCAGTTTGATAGCACATTCACTTCTTCAACAACACAGGAATAATTGAGCTTAGGACCTACTTAATAAGAATAATGAGTTAAAATAGGAAACTACCAGATAGTGCATATTATTATTGAGACTTATCTGTAAGTCACTGTAGCAATTTCCCTTCCTGCTTGGCCAAATTTGCTTTAATTACTTCTTTTATCATTTTTCAAAACATGATTTATAAAGTTGATTTGAGGACATTTGCCCTAGATATCCTAATTGCACAAAAATGACTAATAATGGCTAATTTATGTTACCTTATCTAAACTGAGTCCTCTCCACGGCAAGGCAATACTTTTTAACTCTTGTCTAATCGTTTACTTTTAAAAACATTTAACATTTTTTCAATTAACATCTGTTTTCTCTCCTTAAGTGATCATTTAATCCCACTGTTGATAATGGCTGTTGTAAACTCTGTTTCCCAAGTTCCCACAAAACCTTCCCCCTGCTCACCCCAGCCCTACTTGCTGAGGACCTCACTTCACTCTTTACCAAGAATATCAAAGCTCTCCATTACCAGCTCCCTCATTTCACAGACTTTTCCTCTCTTCTCACAATTTGACACTACCCTATAGCAGTGGTTCTCAACCTGTGGGTCGCAACCCCTTTGGGGGTCGAATGGGGTCGCCTAAGACCATCGGAAAACACATATTTCTGATGGTCTTAGGAACCGAGACACTGCTCCTCTATATGACTCCAGGTGGGTCCGCCCACATGCAGATACACCTACATACAAGTATTAAAGGGTGGCGGCATTAGGACCTCTCTGTTCAGTCTCATAAGAGGTGACTCTTCTTGCTAAGTCAAATCCTTGACCTTGTCCTCTCCTGTCTTCTTTAGCAGATTGCCCCTTACCCTTAATCATCTCTTATCTCTTTATAACCTTCATTCTTTCCCTAACTACTGGTCTCATTCCTGCTTTCTTTACGTATCTCACTCCTTGAAAAGCCTTCTCTTGATGACACTATCCCTATTGCTCTGTAATTTTCTTCCCTTCCTTAGTTAAACTCCTTGAGAGGACCATCTTCAATTGAGGCCTGCACTTGCTCTCTTTCCTACCCTTTGGTTTCCAGCCTCATTACTCAACTCAATCTGTGCTTTCAAATCAGTTAGCAAGTACCTACTGTGTGCCAGTCCCTGCTAAGTGCTGGTAATGCAAATACAAAGATTGAAACAATCACCCCTTATAAATACCTAACCTTTCAGTGGGGGAGACAAGAAGTAGATATACAATACTCTGTTGTTTGGCATGTAAAATTCTTTAAAACTTGTCCCTATCCTATACATTATTGCCTTCACACTGTGGTCCAGCCGTACTGGCCTGCTTGATGGTCTTCACATGTGACACACCTTCTCCATCTCTGTGCCTTTGTACTGGCTTTTCCCCATACTTAAGAGCATTTCCTTTTCACAGTTGCCTCTTAGAATCCCCAGTTTCCTTCCAGACTCAGCCCGAATGCCTCCTATTCATTTCTGATACCCCCATGTGCAAGGATCCTCCTTCCCCAAATAATCTTGAATAACATATGCATATGTGACTGTCTCCCTTGGTAGAATATCTGTTCTTTGCAGACAGAGGCTGTTTCATTAGTGTCTTTTTAGCCCCATTGCATAGCATGTGGCATTAATACTTAATAAACACTGATTAATTGATAAAAAAAATGGGACAGAAAGCTTTAAATTGGTACTTACCTGGGTGAGCCAGTTGCCTTGTACACAAGACACAATGTGGGGCTCTATGGATCACTTCTTTCTTAATTTAAATTCAGTTATATGTAGTTGGAATGGTATTCTTTTTTTGTTAAAATAACAGGCCTTTTTTTTAACAATATTTCGTAACTTATGCAAGTTAATTTACAATAAAGAAAACAAAGTTGTCCCCAAAAATCTCATCTTCTAACAACTTATTTGCTTTGCTCTGTGTTTAAAGTTCATTTTACTATAAATAAATTCTGTTTATATCTACTGATATACATGTGTAGGATTTGGTACAGTAACCCTGTTTTTGTTTTCTTGTAGAGAGAAGGACCAGTGTTGTATGCTTGGGATGGACTAATTATTTCTGCTATTATCTCATCTCCCAGAAGATTGCTTTCTCCAAAGACACATGTTTTCTTTATGAAAGGAAATAAACAAAATTTAAAAAAGAATTATATCATGGAAAGAATTACCATTGTGTTTGTGTTAAGAAGAAACAAATATTAACTTGGATTGTTTGGGAAATGGGACGTATATTAGGCAAGTTACTCTGAGTAAAAATGAAAAGAAACTTTTTAAAGGAAGGGCACTTTAAAGAAAATGAAATACACTTGTGTATTATAAAACCTGGCATAGTTTTTATGTAAAAACAAAGTTAAGTCAAGTTCAATTTAACAAGTATTTTAAATGCCTGTTATATCTCAGGCACTGCTGGGCCTGTGCTGGGGATGCAGTCCCTGCTTTTAAGGGGGTTAAATTCTGCTAGGATTATGAGCTTCATCAGTTATTGGAAAGAGAGTCTTTTAGACTATGGAAATAATAGAGGAATTGTCCTCATCAGCTTGGCCTGCATTAATGTAACAGGCAGAATGTTTAGATGTTTAAGGTAGGACCCAGAGAGCAAAAGCATCAGGATAGTGTTTGGAGGATCCACAGTCAGGAGCTATTGTATGAAAGTCGTGTGTACAGGTGTCCCACACACATGTATTCAATTGCTCATTCTCTCATGAGTGACTGTGACAAGTTTACTTGGAGTTCTCATAAAAAGAACACCCCATCACTTCCATTGTAAAGTTTCATTAAACTGAGTTGTCTTTTTCCCCTCTAGCTCATAAAATTCTTTCCCATATTTTTTTTTGATGTAAATTGTTCTTCATGGAAATACTTCCATGACAGTTTCTTAGGCAAGATGGTCTTAAGACCATCACAGACACATCTTTTTATTTCTTAATTTTTGTCATTTTTATGGAATCACAGAATGTTAGCTCTAGAAGAGACCTTGGATAACTAACCCAGTCCTCTCATTTTACAGATGATGAACCCAAGGCTAATGTGGTTAAATGACTTCTTGTATTTGATGCTGTTGAATCTTTTTAGTCGTGTGTGACTCGACATGACCCCATTTGGGGTTTTCTTGGCAAAGATATTGGAGGGATTTTCCATTTCCTTCTCCAGCTCATTTTACAGATGAGGAAACTGAGGTAAACAGGGTTGCCCAGGGTTACACAGCTAGTCAGAGTTCTGAGGCCAGATTTGAACTCGCGAAGATGAGTCTTCCTGCTTCCAGGCCTGGCTCTATCCATCGCTCCACCTAGTTGCCCCTTTTTTATTTATTTACTCTTATTTTCACGTATACCCGTGACTGCCCTTGTGTCCTTGTTCTCCATTCTTTTCTTTCCCTTTTTAGTTAAGCTCTTTCCTTCATAATTCCTAATGTAAGTACTAGTTTGATAACAATTTGCATGGCTAGTGAAATGTGTTCTGTCTCTTGGCTTATTGTTCAATGACGACAATTCATTAGTTCCTACTTTTGTATTTAAAGTCATACAGGATAAAGAAGTCTTGGCCTCTTGTCATCATATCTAAATAGGATTTCCTCCCTACTAAGAGTATAAGTTATAATTATGTCTGGCAAATCAGCATCAGTGTCGGGGAGAAAATGACCCTTTGGTCGGGTCACTGCCATAGCTCTCCTATGGAAATCATCTAATTGCTTCATTCCTTGTTTGGTAGTATAAACGCTGTCATGTTTGAAACCAGTACTATTACAGTTATTCCATTTACATGTACAGTTGTTGCTGAAAAAAACTGTACACAACTGATAGTCTTTTTTACAGTATGTAAATGTGAAGACTGGCCTTCTGTTTTGTTGCCCCAGCCTGACAGATGTCAGTGAAGTGTGGGACTGTGCCTTTTCCTTTACACTCTTCCCAAAGTCTCCTGCCAGAAAAGAAGCCCCATCTCTGAACTTGTGTCTCTGAGTCTCTATCAAAGGCAAGTCTGAAATTTAGAAAATATTCCCTCTTGTCCCCTTATCCACACTACTCCTTGCTTCTATTATTATGGATAGTTAAGGGTTTCTTTTCTTTATCCTTTGTTTTTGAGGTGATCATATACAAAACTAAGGAAAACCTATTCGAAGCTATTTAAAGTAGCTCAACTTTTAAAATGATTTGTATTTTTCATTTTACTTTGATGCTGTCATTTTTTCTTTTTTGCCTTTTTGGAAGGCAACTGGGGTTAAGTGACTTGCCCAAGGTCACACTGGCTAGTTTTTGTGTTAAGTGTCTGAGGTCGGATTTGAACTCAGGTCCTTCTGACTCCAGGGCTGGTGCTCTATTAGCTGCCCTGCATTTTTTTTCTTAGTCAATGAAAGAGAAAGAGATGTGATAACAGAACCTCACAGGATAGAATGAAGCCCAGGACCTGTTTTAGTCCTGGTTTTAAGTATTGCATCTTTTAAAGCAACATTTCTTAGCTAGAAGTATGGGCTATTAAGTTATTACTTCCTTTTTCTTTGGTTTTTTTTTTTTTTGCTTTTTGGAGGGGGGAGGCGGGCAATTAGGGTTAAGTGACTTGTCCAAGGCCACGTGGCTAGTAAGTGTTAAGTGTCTGAGGCTGAATTTGACCTCAGGTCCTCCTGACTCCGGGGCCAGTGCTCTATTCACTGTGTCACCTAGCTGCTCCTGTTAAGTTACTACTGAAAAATTGTGTTATCTCTCGTTAACGATAATGTGGCTTGTAAAAAATGAAGATCTCAGTGTTTATTAAGTTATTTTTCTTCTTGTGTCATTTCAGTCATGTCTGACTCTGTGACCTCATTCGGGCTTTTTGTGGCAAAGATACCAGAGTGGTTTATCATTTACTTTTCCAGCTCATTTTACAGACGAGTAAATGGAGGCAAACAGGGTAAAGTCATTTGCCCAGGGTCACACAGCTACTAAGTGTCTGAGGCTGGATGCTGGTGCTCTATTCCCGGGTTATAGCACCCATTAAGGTTTAGTCTGAGGACATAGCTGGGTAGTTTTCTATTAAGAACTAGTTTTATTCTTCCTTTTAGCAGGAATGGTGTTCAGTATAAATGGCTGAGTTTTACTTTTCTTGTAGGTGTTTCTACAGGACTCATTTTAGCTCTGGTTAGGTGTCAAAGCAGATTAGTTGATGCTATGTTAAACACTATATTCTCCTAAAACGGAGAGTTTCAATTAGAGAGTATTTCAGCTTCTGTCTCAAATGTAAAGATGATTTTAGACGTCCCCAATGGCCACCACATAGAATGATTAGCATTCCCAGAGGGCTACCGTCTTCAGACCTGCTCAGCTAAATCCTTTCCCACTGTCATTTTGGCCATCTACATGCTTCGTGTTATGATCTCAATAATGTGCAAGGTTAATTAGAGGAAGGTAATCTTAGCCCATGTTAATGGGGTTAATCATTCTTCTATTAGAATAAATTAACCTCTTTAGCTCCTGTTTTAGGGAACTCCTGATCTCAGCAGAAAGAATTCTTGAGGCGTTGAAGATGCACATTTATTTTTGAATGGAAAACCAATTTTTTGTAATAAAGTTATAACATTTAATCGTACTACAACTGTTCTTTATGATAAATGAGTTAAATCATGTTCCCATGCCAGTCCTCCTCAGACGGCTTAAGGAGAAATGGATTCTAAGGTGCAAATACTTGAGGACTCTGCTAAGTCCTATGTGGTAGGGATGCTAGGCACACAGGATGAAAGGTAAGGGAGGAGTACTTTTCCTAGAACCTCTGTTCTTTTGTTAGGATACAAGGTTATGTTTAATTGTTAATGTGATATTCTTAGAGGGCTTCTGCCAGTAATTAGATCTCCTCCAATCCCACAAATATTTGTTATGCTGTCTTTGATTTGGGCTGTCCATCTCCAAAGATTTTGTCCATTTGCAGTGCACAGTGGTAGGCCTGAAAGGGAGACAAAATGAAAATACAACCCCTTTTTATCAGTTGATTACCTCAAGGAGTTCATAGTCTAAACAGATAAATGTATACATAATAGGAGGCAGCATAAGAGAGTACTGACTGTTGGAAAAGCACTGGAGCAGCATAATTTGAAAGATTACAAGATTACAGATTTGGGGATCTTGGAAGCCATTTGACTCAGTCTCTGGTCTTTATAGATGAAAAGAACTGAAGCCCAGAGAGGAGAAATCACTTGCCCAAGGTCACACAGTGACCTGAGTCCAGATACTCTGGTTTTAGATCCAGTGTGTTTTGTGTTGTACCGTGGTGTCTTCTTCTTGAAGGAAGGAAGGTATTCCCAGAGATGGAGGTGAGGAGGCAGTGTATTCTAGGCCTGGGGTAGAGTCTATCAGGCTGGTAATACAGGCCTAGAGCTTCAGAGATAGGCTAGATCCCCGTGTGTAGATCCGGAAGTCATCTGCATTGAGATGGTAATTGAACTCCTGGGAGGTAATTAATCAATAAGCAGTAGATTCTTCTACTACTAGCCAAGAGGTGATGATGTCATCCAGAGAAAGGATTGAGAGAAAAAAGGAGGCTTCTAGGATAGTGCCTTGGGGGATATCTGCATTTAGGGAGTGAGTGACACGGGGGATAATCCCAGCAAAGAAAAACAAGGAATAGTCTTACATGTAGGAGACAAAGCCTGTATCCTAGAAGCCCAGGTAGGAAAAATTATTCTGGAGGACCTAGGTGCCCCGTAGAGAAGTAAAGAAAGCCAAGCATCTGGACTTAGCAGTTAATAGGTTATTGGTAACCTTGGACAAAGCTTTCAGCTGTGTAATGATGTTAGGGACAAGATAAAGACACAAGAGGTAGGGTGGGAAGTGGAATCTGTAAGTGCTACTCCTACATGCATTTTTTGAGGGAGTTTGGCTATGAAAGGGGAAAAGTAATTAAGATCATAGTTGGAGATCTGGAAGACACCTTAGAAACCTCCTAGTCCAACCTCTTCATTTTACAGGTGGGCAAACTGAGGCCTAGAGAGGTTACAGAAATTGCTAAGGTCACTGAAGAGATAAGGGTCAGAGGTGGCAGTCAAATTCTAGTCCCTAGAGCCATACTCATCTTTTTTTTATTTTTAAATAATATTTTATTTTTTCTCCAATTACATATAAAAAAACAATTTTTAACTTTTTTTTTTAAGTTTACAATTCTAAATTCTTTCCCTCCCCTCTCCCCTTCGTGAGATGGTAAATAATATGATATAGGTTATACATGTGCAATCATGTAAAATATTTCCGTATTAGTCATTTTGTACAAGAAAACTAAAACAAGAAAGAAAGAAAGTGAAAAATAGTATGCTTTGGTTTGTGTTTAGATACCAGTTTTTTATTTTTATTTTTTTTTCCTGGAGGTAAATAGCATTTTTCATCATGAGTCCTTTAGAATTGTCTTGGATCATTATATTGCTGAGAACAGTGAAGTCATTCACAGTTGATTACCATATAATATTGCTGTTACTGTATTTAATGTTCTCTTGGTTCTGTTTACTTCACTTTGTATCA
>JAQQSU010016958.1:0-10814 GCA_028627135.1 Pseudochirops cupreus | reverse complement strand
TGGAAGAGGCAAGAGATAATTGTTACAATAGAGGGGGAGAACAGGAAGGCAAAAGGGAAAGAGTCAACCTTACTCTCACGGAATTTGGCTTAGGGAAGGAATGACATAAACTCTAAACTAGGCATCTTGCCACACAGAAGAGTAGGGGGAATGGGGATGAGAGGTGGGATGATGGAGCGGAGGGGAAGGTGGGGGGGAGGGTTGATGGAAGTTCACACTTCTGTAGAGGGACAGGGACAGGGTAGAGAGTGGGACGGGGGGTGGGGGAGGCAGGATAGGAAGGAGGGTCATGTAAGCAGTCTCTCACAATATACCCATTGTGGAGAGGTTCTGAGTAATTACACATATACAGCTTGTATTTGATTGCTTGTCCTACCAGTGAGGGTGAGTGATGAGGGAGGAAGAGAAAGAATCTAGAATTTAAAGTTCTATAATCAAATGTTAAAAATATATATATAAAATTATTATTATTAACTACATCCAACTGGAACTTAAGATACACAGGCACTGTGGTAGGGAGATCCATCCTGCTCTACTGGAAAGTCAGAGGGGTGATGGGGGAGGACATAGGAGAGAATAGATTGGGGGAGGGGTTATACAATGGGATGGCTGTTTTGGGGTGGTGGGTAGGGGAAAGATGGGGAGAAAATTTGTAACTCAAAATCTCATGGAAATGAAGGATGTAAACTAAAATAAATATAAAAAAACCCACAGGAGGTAATTACCATCACTCTTTTGTGTGTGGTGTGTGTGTTGATCAAGAGAAAAAGCATGATTCCAAAGCCCCAAAAGTGTGCCAGTGGAGTGAGATGGAGAGAAACTATCAATAATTATAAGCTGTAATTATTAAAAAAAAGTTAGATCCATTTGAAAATGAGAGAGGAAGGGAACAAGGATTTATTAAACCCCTATTATGTGCCAGGTTCCACACAAGGCACTTCACAAATATCTCATATCCTCCCGGAAACCCTGGAAAATAGGGGCTATTCCCATTTTGCAGTTGAAAAAACAGAGACAAAGGTTAAATGACTCGCTCAGGGTCACGTACCCCATAAGTAGCTGAGGCCAGGTTTGAACATAAGTCTTTCTGACTCTAGGCCTGGTATTCTACCCACTATGCACCTAGCTACCACTAAAAATAAGCTATCAATTAAGTATATTCAGTATATATGAATTTTTAAATCTTTTTTTGATGTGTTAACATGCAAAGCTGATTCTAGTCATTTTAGTTATGTGCATGAAATTTGACCAGAGTTGTTAATTCCATTGGGAGTAGTTTTCTCTTCCTTTGGTATTCTTCCCATGATCGTCTTTCCATGGTCCACTGATTCACATCAAGTAGATGTGAAATAATGCCAAGTGACTTGGCTGGATGGCTGAATTACATGATTTTTGATGAAGCAGATTCTTCATTAAGTGCGTAAGCTATTATCTGAGAATGCTGTACACATTTGGAAGCTATATTAATGTTTTCAGAAAACCAGTACCTCTACCCTGGCAGTCATTTACTATAGAATTACAGGGGCCTTAGAGATCACCAGTCCAATCTTCTTGATGTTACATATAATCGCAGAATTGGCCAGGAGGAGGAGAGCTGAGTGGATTGCTTTTGGGAAATAATCTATCTCTCTTAATGACTCCAACCAAGCTTCTCTTTGAAACAAAGACCTGTCTTTTAACATCAATAATCTTCTGGTGATGCTATATGTCTGTGACTAATAGAATACCATTATCTTCAAAGAATTTAAGTTTCAGGTCACCAGAAGGTCAGAAGAGTGGTGCATGGTGGTTGGGAGTAGGTTGTCACACATTACTGATGAAGAATTGCACAGAAGTAGCATAAACGATGTTATCAGAGAGGTGTGTCACTGAATAAGGAGAGGGCCTCTTTTTGTAGTGAGAGTGAGTGATAATTGACAGACACCTTTCATGTTTCATTTATATCCACAGAGTTTAAATGGGAGAAGGATTTCTCGTAGATAATGTGGTTTTCCAGATACACCTATTTACAGAGGACATTGGATCAGTCTTGAGGAAATTGTCAAGCCTCCTAAATGAAATCTATCATCACTAAAACAAATTTGGCCTAACTATCCACATAGGAAAAATGAAGTAGAGGAAAAAGATGATAACATTTAAGGAGAATAATAGCCAATAGAACTACTCTGTTATTATGGTATATATTCTGGATAGGGGTAGCTAGGTGGTACAGGGAATGGACCAGGCCTGGAGTCAGGAAGATCTAAGTTCAAATCTGTCCTCAGACACTTATTAACTCTGAAGCAAATCACTTCATTCTGTTTGCTTTAATTTCCTCATCTGTAAAATGAACTGGAGAAGGAAATAGAAAACCACTTCAGCATCTTGGCCAAGAAATCCCCAATATGACATCACAAAGAGGAGGGTACGACTGAAATGGCTGAACAAAAATAAGTATTCTGGATTGACAGTATGGATAGAGAATGAAATGGATCTAGAATTAAATACCTTGCTGGGCCTCAGTTTCCTCATCTGTAGCATGGTGTAGTAGAAAGAATGATCCTATGACCAGAAAGCCTCTGAGGTCCTTTCCAACTCACGAGCTATGATTCTATGAGTAGGAAACATAAAGTAGACTGGATTACTTTTACAAAACTGCACAGTTCTTTAAATGACCACAAGCTTCTCCCTTGAACAAAACTCCATTTTAGTAACAACATCCTTTCAGTGACACTATATGGCTGTGAAGCATGGATGACCACAATCTCTGAAAAATTAAAGTTGAAGATCACCCAAAGGACGCTAGAGAGGTATGTAGTCGGTAAATGAAGAAACATGAGAGAGAATCTGCATGAAAGATACTATCAAAACCATTTAGACCAAGAAAGAGGTGAGCCACACTTTAATAAGAGTGAGGGATAGCCCAAAGGTATCCGTTGTGCTCTGTTGGCATCCGTTCAATATCTAGCTACAACTCTAGGTTTCTATACTCTACTTCACTTAGTTTGGCATAATGAGTAGAGGGGTGGGTGGCTAAGTTTGAGATGTATGAACATAATAGTTTAGTTGGGAGTAACAAGGTCAATAGAGCTCCGGACCTTGAGTAAGAAAGACCTGAGTTCAAATCTGACCCCAGACATATACTAGCTATGGGACCCTGGGCAAGTCACTTAACCTATGTTTGCCTCAATTTCCTCACCTATAAAATGAGCACATTAATAACATCCACCTTCCAGGGCAGTTAGGTGGTAGAATAGATAGAGTGCCAGGCCTTGAATCAGGAAGATTCATCTTCCTGAGTTAAAATCTGTCCTCAGACACTTACTAGCTGTGTGACTCTGGGCAAGTCACTTAACTCTATTTGTCATAGTTCTTCATCTGAAAAATTAGCTACAGAAGGAAATGGCAAACAGTCTCAAATGGGGTCACAAAGACTTGGATGTGACTGAAAAACAACTGAACAACACCTTCCAGATTATTGTGAGGATCAAATTAGATAATAATTATAAAGTGCTTAGCAACAGTGCCTGGCACATAACAAGTGCCATGTAAACATTAACTATTATTATTATGCCCTGTAATCCTAGAGGAATAGAGAATTATTTTGATTAGGTCAAGAAGAGACTAGTGTGATGAGTTAACCCAACAAACTGACCATACCTCTGGTGGCTGAAAATAGCAGTCGAATTCTAGCATTTAGTCCATCAGAGAAGTAGTCAAGCTTTGGGAATTTCCAAGCTCAGAACACCTTGAGGAGGCTGACTCTTGCATCCCTAATGAAATGTAAGGGGAAGGGAATGAGCCCAGAGGGCTTACACTCCTTATCCAATTGACTATTTCATCAAAGAGACTAGACTAGTATGAAAAAATGCCTTCAACTGAGAGAAGAGAGATACTTAGCAAGTACAAGCACTGATGTAGATGAATACAGTAAGATAATCACCTGAGGGAGTTGGCAGCTGCAAGGTACCTGACTCCTTAAACAGAAAAGAACACCATCTGTGGATTAAAAAATGTCTTTGCCAAAAGTTAGTTGAGTGATGACCAACGGGAAATACACTTCTGGGGGCTCGTGAGTGGCAGTAGCAGAGATTGCAGCATCCTTTAAGGTGATTTAAGAACATGAGAGTGTAGTAGTAACTACCTTTAGGGGACCAAGTTACCCAAAGTCAGTGGGAATTGGGGAAGTAATCCCACAGGGGATTCCCCCAAAGGGATTTAGAGGAAGGATCCCAACATGAACCCCTTGTGGAGGATTTACGGTAGAGTATGAACAAAGCACAAAGGCATGGATGGGTTGCAATCTGCACTGTTGAAGGGAGTACCCACAATGGTTAGAAAAAAGATGCAACAAAGTATCAAACTATAACTCAGGGCAACCTTATCCTCCCACATTTTTTGTAGTTTTTGTTGTTTTCCCTCATTTCAGGCATGTCTGACTCTTCTTGATCCCATTGGGGGTTTTCTTGGCAAAGGTCTTGGAATGGTTTTCCGTTTCCTTCTCCAGCTCATTTTACAGATGAGGAAACTGAGGCAGACAGGGTTAAGTGACTTAGCCAGGGTAGAATAACTAGTAAACCAAAAGAGAAAATAAAAATGAACAGTAGTGGCAGACTGTACAACGCACCTGTGAGGAATTGTCCTCGTGGCGGGATCATCCTAAAAAGGCCTTTGAAGTTTGAGAATAGCTGCGTGTATCCCTTCTGGGTAGAACGTAAGCTCTTTGAGCTCAGAGGCAGCTTAATGGTTGTCTTTGAATTCTCAGTATCTAACACAGTAACTGGAACACAGCAGGCACTAAATAAATGCTTGCTGACTGCTTCATTGATAAAGCCTCCTTGAGCAAATGCCTCCTGCTGTGGAATCACTACTTAATATCCGAAATGATAATGCTAACATTTATACTGAACTTTTTAGTTCTGAAAGTGTCTTCCTGCTTGAATCTTACAGTAGGGCTGTGAAATAGGCAGGGTATGTATTATTACATTAATTTTTATCAATAAAGAAATGGGCTGAGTGGCCAAGGGACCTACCCAGGGTCACCTGTCTACCTGTTGTGCACTTTCAGAAATAAGCATTGGAACAGATATGATAGGCAAGTCATCTCCTCCAAGGTTACCTCCCAGCTGCTCTTCATGGATCTTGTACATACATGTCTCCCTCATTAGAGCTGAGATAATTAGCAACATTATCTGTCTCAGGGTTGTCAGATTCAGAGCTCAAACAGACCTTAGAGATTACCTATCAATGCCCTAATTTTATAGATGTGGAAACCAAGGTCCAGAGGACTGATGTGACTTGCCTGAGCTCGGGCAGCTAAGTAGTGACATTTGGGGAAACAATGAGAGGCCTTGGACCATAGGAGGTAAAAGTTAGACTATTGGAATCCATCAGTTCAAACTCCTCACTCTGTACATGATAAAACTAAGGCTGAGAAACGTTGATTTTCTTGGCCAAGATAACACAGGCAGAGTTGGGACGAGAACATAGATCTGACTTTTGGGCCAGAGTGCTTTTCACACTGCTTCCTGTGATACTTCATATGAACATTTACTTGACACTGAAATGCCAGCTGTGCCCACTTGGTTCCAATCACTGCTTTTCCAAAGGGCTCTCTACAATCTGGACAAATCTTTAAAATTTGTCATACTCCTCTTTCATTGAACTGGGCAATGTAACACCAAGCCAAATTATTTGGGCATATGGAAAGACTATTAAAGGAGAACTGGTCTGCCAAGGCTCTGAAGGAAAAAAAAAAGGCAAATGTTTCAGAAAAGTTTCTGCTTTATAAGCCTGATGGTATCCGAACGGCCACCTTTTAAGCATAGGAGGTTGTCTGATTTATAGCCAGCTATCCAAGGACGGGTGAATCAATGACTTCCTTATATCCGCAGAAACGCAATAGCTTCTCTTGGGTCTGGAAAGCTTCTTCATATCAGGGGAGATATTTGTGTGACTTTGGTGCTTTACTCATTACAAATCATAGGCATTCTCAATATAATTCTCAAAGAAAATACGTCAATATTTGCATGCCTAGTTTTATTGTGTTTTTGCAAAGCTACCACAAAAGGTTACATTTTTTCATTCTTTTGAATGACCAATGTTAAGTCTCCAGCAGGAGTTTGGCTAAAGCAAAAAGTTGTTTATCTTACTTTGACATTTCTAACTTGGTAAAAGTCCAAGTCTGTAGTGTTCCACAATCTTGGCGTATTCAATTCTTTAGCTAGTTCCTGAGGATTTTTCTAAATGACCAGTCAAGAAGTCAGCCAACAGGCAAAACAGTTAACAGAGTTGAGTCAACAATGCCTTCATTGACTTTCCTGCTTGGATAAATCTGATGGTCACTTTGTTTTGTTATTTTCAGAACTTCAGCCTTCAAAATCCATCCATGGTCCTGTCACAGATTCACAGAATCACTTCATTAGAGCTGGACGACACCTGATCAGTTGAATCTCTTATCTGCACAAGAATCATCTCCTCAACCCTGCCTGGCAGCATACTTGACAAAAGGATCAGACAAACTCTGCAGGGAGACCTCCGGGGGGAGTGGAGGAGGGAATAATGAACTCCCCAAACACCCTTTTCCATAATGGCTTTAATATTAAGTTAAAATTTTTTTTGCTTAAATTTAGCCTTAATTTAATTGACTTTAGCTTCTACCCATTCCTCTTAATTCTGCCCTTTGGGGCCACGAAGAGCGAGTCTGATCTCTCATTTATGTAATAGCCCTTCAAAAACTTTACTTTTCAGGTCCCCCATCCCAAGTCTAATCCAAGCTAAAAATTCCCCTAGGTGTTCCTGAGCTAAAGTCAAAGAACTTGGGTTTGCATCCTGACTTCACCATTTGCTTATGTTGTGTGACCTTGGATTATTCATTTAATTTCCTTGATTCAACTTCCTTATCTGTAAAATAGGAGCAATACTTGCGTCACCTATCTCCCAGTGCCGTTATGAAGATCTGAGATAATTCAACCCAATCTGACAAACATTTTAAGAGTGTCTTTATAATTAGATTTGTGGAAGGGAGAAACACAGCATAGATAAGAGATAGTCCCTTGCCTTCAGGAAACATTGGATTGGAAAAGAAGGCATGTGCTCACATAATTATTATCAACAATAATACAGGGCAAAAAGCATGTGAGAGACATTATGGGGTTGTGCAGGAGGTAGCCACAAATTAAGAATGGTTTTTCCATTTTTAAATATGGGTAGTGGGTCAAATTTGGACCATGGGCCATAGTATGGTGACCTTTGGAGTACAGTAGACATAACCCCCAAACCAAGAAGAATTGGGTTCAAGGCTTGCCTCTGACGTATACTGTCTACATGACCCTGGGTAAGTCATTATCAGTGCTCTAAGACTGTAAATTGAAGAGGAGGTACTGACCTGCACCGGTAAAGGATCTAGTAGTTCCCTATATCAATGAAATCATAGATCCAATCTTTATCCTTTAAATTCATCAGAGATGGAACAAAACAAAGTACCATTAAGGACTCAAGGGAAAGACCTTCCTTTACTGAAAGTGGTTAGGAAAGTAAAGGGGAAAATCTGGCCTGGCTTCATGACAAAGGAGGCACAGTGATTGTTATTCTTCTACAACAGACTGCTGTCCAGTGCCTTGGGGCAGCCAAGACAAGGCTTAGTGTTACCTTTTGCTTCCCTGATTGATTTTTAGTAATCCAATTAGGTGATGTCCCCAGGAGCACAGATTAGTGCTGGCTTTCCACTTTATTATGTAAGCATCCTGATAGCCTTGTCGTGCTTAGCCACTGGCAGTGGGCCTTTTCCTTTTAAGGAGACAGATGTTGAGCCATGGCAGTTATGGACTTAAATGGCCCCTAAGGCCTCACGCATTCAAATATTTCCAGGTTAGGAAGCTGGATTGCCCTCCCTACCATGCTAGCCGCTGTTACAGTCTCTTAGTTATGTTTTTCCTCTTCTCATTCCTTGAAATATATAGGTCTTATATACTGTACAAGGTCTCTCATTAGGGCCTTGCTTAGTCTGCTTAAGCTCCCCTTTGGTTTTGATAACTAATGTTCCTAATACCTCAATATTTCGAGGATCCGTGGTCTCATTGGTGTGGGTAGGACCTACCCAAGTTCTCTTTTCACTTGCATAGCCTTTGAGAACCCAAGGTCATTCCCTTAGATACCGCAGATACCTACTAGCTTTGTGACTCTGGGCCAATCAATTAACCCTGTTTGCCTCAGTTTCCTCATCTGTAAAATGAACTGAACAGAGAAGGAAATGGCAAATCACCCAAGTATCTTTGCCAAGGAAATCCCACAAGAGGTCACAAAGTGTCAGACTAAGCAATAACAACAAAAAGTTCATCAGATTGCAGACCTAGGTGTAGAAGGGATATCAAAGGCTAGCTAGTCTAACTTACCCATTTTACAGATGAGGAAATTGAGGCTCTGGGTGGTTTTTAGTTGCTTATTATGGTAGTCCAAAAAATCTCTGATTTTTTTTTTGTATGAAGTCTTTCTTATGATAGGTTGACTCAGGTCTAGATGTACTCCTCCTAACCTGACCCTTTTCTGGAACCTTTTTTATCTGGCATTTTCCAAGTATGAAACAATCATACTCCAACTGCACTCAGCCTTGCTGGTTGGTGTCTCCCTGTCTGTGATATCAAAAGTAGGAGAATAGTCAGACACACCTCCAGCCTGGACATAAAATTGCCCGTTCTGCCGCTGCTCCATTAGGTAGATGGCTCTAGTATGGTGCATGAACAGACTTAAGATACACATAGATCCAAGGAGTCCTACACAGCAGAGGCCCACAAAACTCCCCAGTTCCCCTGGAACCAGATTAAAATGTAGCTGGAAATGTTTAACAAAGTAAATAAAGATGCAAAAAAAATAGGAAATATTAATTTGTGGTTTTCTAAGTCAGTATGTGGCTTGCACAGATTAGCTGCTTTTTGAGTTTGACACAACTATAGGGGACATCCCCTTTATTGGTGGCATACCTTTCCACAGGTGGTCCTCCTATTCTGAGGATCCTGTGACACGGGGGATGTATAAATGTAAGACATTTTTGCTGCTTTTCCTAATTATTTAAAACAGTTAATTAATATCATCAACAAAACCTTTTCTTCTTTTGTCCAGCTCTCTCTCCTGAGCTCCAATCCTGCATTACCAAATGCCAATTGAACATTTCAGTCTACATGTCTTGTAGACATCTCTGTTAGCACGTCTGAAACAGAACTCATTATCTTTCTTTTTTCTTTCTTCCTTCCTACCTTTCTTTTTTCTTCTTTCCTTCCTTTCTCTCTTTCTTTTGTTACCTTCCCGCCTTCCTTGCTTCCTTCCTTCTTTTCTCCTTCCCTTCCTTTCTTTCTTCTCTCCCTTCCTCTCTTTGTCTCTTTCTTCAAACAGGGTTAAATGACTGAGCATGTATGTACACACACACACACACACACACACACACACACACATTCACCCTTTCCGCCAAACTTCCTGATTTCTGTCAGGGGTACCATCATCCTCCCAGTCACCCAGGTTCTCAACTTTGGAATCATTTTCTATCCTATCTTTCCTTCATTTCACATATCCAATCAATTGTCTAGCTTCTATGTATATTCAACCTTTTTGCCTCTGTCCCTTTCCACTGCTCTGCTCTCACAGTCACCACCCTAGGGCAAGTCCTCAGCAACCCCTGACTGGAGCATTGCTCTAGCCTCTTAATTGGTCCCTCTTCATCTTCTTGATCTTTACTCAATTCTCCAAACAGCTGCCAAAGTGATATTTCTAAAGTGCTGATTTAGCCATGTAACTATCCCTACTTAAGAAGTTTTTAATGGAAGCTCTGGTACTGTGAGGATCAAATCTCTACTCCTCTTTGGCTTTTTAAGTCCTTCACAACCTGGCTCCACCCTGTGTTTCTAGACTTATTACATACTCCCCATCTTTCCATATCATATAGCTCAAGCAAACAGCTCTTCTTGCTATTCCTCACACAAAACATCATCAACTGTTTCTGTCACTTTGCATAAGTGGTCTGTCCCCTTTGCCTAGAGTGCACTCCCTCCTCTTCTCTGTCTTCCAAATGCCCAGATTCTTTCAAAGTTCAACTTTCAAAGTTCAAATGCTTCCTCCTACATACATAAGGCCTTTCCTGATCTACCCCTAGTAGCTAATGTTTCGTACACACACACACACACACACACACACACACACACACACACACACACACACTTAATATATATTTACATGCTGCTGCTTCTGATTCACTTTCGACCTTACATCTCTAGTACCTTGAATACTGCTTGGTGCATAGTAGGCTCATAAATCTTTGTTGGTTGATTGGTTTTGTGTCTCTATATTTGCATATTTCCTATTTACCATTCCTATTTTATTTATTCTATAAACAAATTGAAGGAATACTACCCAAAATTTTTAAAAATTTATTTTATTTTTAACTTATGGAACAAAACAAGCATTTCCATAACATAGTACAATGAAAAAAAGATGATTGCACATGAAATTGCAAATCTATTATGTACAAGTTACTATTCCTTTGAAACATATAATAGAGTTATCATGTAAATTTCTTTTTTTACCTTTTTTCTTCCCTTACCCTTTGCTCTACTTTAAAGATAGCTACCATTAGACACAAATAGGAATGTATACATATATACACATATAAATATATGTATACATATATATACACATGTATATATGTAAAATTATTCTATGTACACTTTTACTTATCAGTTCTTTCTCTGGATGCAGATAGTGTCTCTCTTCATATGTCCTTTATTTTTAATTTGTGTCTCTATAATAGTTAAAATGACTTAGTCTCTCAAAGTTGTTCTTAAAACAAT
>JAQQSU010016957.1:0-10814 GCA_028627135.1 Pseudochirops cupreus | reverse complement strand
AAAGAATCTAGAATCTAAAGTTCCATAATCAAATGTTATAAATATATATCTCTCTATATGTGCAATTATTATTATTATTATTATTAACTACATCCAACTGGAACTTGAGATACACAGGCACTGTGGTTGGGAGATCCATCCTGCCTTACTGAAAAGTCAGAGGGGTGAGGGGGGAAGACATAGAGAGAATAGACTGGGGGAAGGGGGATACACTGGCTGGCTGTTTTGGGCTGTTGGGTAGGGGAAAGATGGGAAGAAAATATGTAACTCAAAACCTTGTGGAAATGAATGAAGCAAACTAAAATAAAATTAAAAAAAAAAAAGAAATTGAAACCTGAATGAGCACTTGCAGTTTCTTATTAATTGTTTTTATTTCCACTAAGTACTAGAGAGACACTTAGGTTTATTCTGCAAGATGTAAATAGGGTAAAGCCATTTTTTTCCAAATGCAGTTCCACCTAGGTGGTTTTATAGATTTCCTAGAGAAAAGAACAAAATAAAACATGGTGTTGGGTAGGGTGGCAGCTCATTTTCCACTGGAGAAGCAAAAACAAATTTCTCTGCAATGTTTTGTTTTATTCTGATGGGAGAGGAGCTTTATATTACACATCTGTTCTACATTCCCTGTAAATATGAAAGCAAGAAAAACAGGAATATATTGTCAAGCAAGCAAACATGCATTTATTCATGCTCATCTTGTACACTGAGTGGAGGGAATGTAATGCAGTCAGTGCAAACCCAGTATCTGTCCTTTACTACCTTGGGTGAAACACTTAATTTCTCTATGCTTCAGATAGAACACTTAACTGCTATATGCTTATTATGAAATAAGACAATTGGAGTAGATATACTCTGAGGCCCCCTATAACTCAAAATCTATGGTCCTACTATTTGTGATTATATGAAACATGGTTCTTAGGAAACCCACTTTCCTGTGACCAAAAAAGGTTGCATTTGTACTTATAATAGGCAGTCTGGCACATAAGCCTATCATTATTATAGCAATAAAAACATTGACATAGAAAAAGCTATGAAAATATGATCGATGAGTGTAGTATTTACAGGCCAGAAAAGAGAGATTCTGTTAAATGAGAGGAAATGATAGTTTATGTGACATGTTGTAATAGGAAGCTGCAATGGATTCACATTACTGGGTTTATATGATTTTTAGCTTTGGGTATAGGGTTGAGAGAGGATGAGCATACTGTGCCATAATAGCACACCAAACTCACTGTGAATCAGTCCCTATGATTTCCTCCTACAAGAAAGGAGGGCCTCAGTAATTCCCGCTCTCCAGAAGAGATGACATAAAAGATATCCCTCTGGGCTCTTTTCCATGTTTTAGCCATTACCCCAAGTTTTTTTTCCCCTCATGGTATTATGGGTCTTCTGCTGCCAAAAGCCTGGTGTACTTTCTGACAGAAAAGCTGGATAGGGCATTTTATATTGTTGTCATTGTTTCCACCCTCTTGCCAGGAATTTCACCAGAAGTTACTGTATAAGCCCATCATTGTTTATTGGCAGCTATCATCTCTGCTAATATCAGGCAGCTTCTGTGATCACTCAGCTGTAGAAAATAAGTGCTATCCAGAGTACAACTTCAGTTTCCACCCCTTCATGTTCTTGTCATACCTCCATTTATTTTTATGGGGACATGGACAACACACAAGTCCCATATGTAATACAAAACTATTATTCATTAGAAGATAAAGAAAAAAATAATTCTTTATCTATATCTTCACATCTGGCCAACAATCTGCATAAATCAGTAAAAAAAAATATCATGAAAAAAACAAAAAATGATCTCAAACTACTTGTTTTAAAAAACTGATAAAAATGTAGGCTCATGAATTCCCTCATTCTGTTTTTGTATTTAACACCCTCCCTTCTCCCTGACCATCCCTGGTCTGCCAATTCTACCATCAGTCACTAGCATTGTGCCTGAAATATAGTTGGAATTTAACAA
The DNA here is from genome assembly GCA_028627135.1 of Pseudochirops cupreus. Classification (NCBI taxonomy): domain Eukaryota; kingdom Metazoa; phylum Chordata; class Mammalia; order Diprotodontia; family Pseudocheiridae; genus Pseudochirops; species Pseudochirops cupreus. The sequence goes on along the minus strand of JAQQSU010016957.1, from coordinate 8,848 downwards.
ATGCATATTGAATAAAGGCAACTGGGGGGTGGGGGGGGAATTGGATTACATAGGTAGTGAGTACTAACAAACAGAGGCATCAGGAAAGATCTTATGTAGCAGGTTGTATCAACACTCTGCTTTAAAGTCTAAGGGGCAGAGGAATTCTAAGAGTAGAGAAATAGTTTTGACAGATACTTCATAGGTAACATGAAAGGACATAAGGGATGCACATATTCCAGAGACCATGATTCAGTAAAAAGGTCAGAAATCCAGGGGGTAGTTAGGGTTCAAGTTTGAGAATTCACCCTTTACCAGATGTCAAAGATAAGCACAGAACTAAAAAAGTAGAGCACTACAATTAGAACTAATGAGTTAGCAGGGACATATAAATAAAACAGATGAGTAGGATATATGAATATAGAAAATAGGGAGACCAAAGAGAATCAATAGATTATTATGATCAAGGACAAGAAAAGAGTCTAAGTTCCAAAGATGGAATCACATTGCCAGAAAGTCAGAAGATAGAAGACTAGAAAGTCAGAATCTAGAGTTACCAGAATCCAGCCAAGTCAATCCATGAATAAATAAGCAGTTATATGCTTACCATGTACCAGGTACTGTGAAACAAAGGTGAAAGCCAAACAGTCCCTGTCTCAGGCAGCTAAGTATATACAATAAGCATTCAGAGAAAAGGGAAAGTGACCTTTCCTGAAAAACAGAGTTATTTTCCTTTGAAGAGAAAGATTTTTCTTCCATTCTTTTCTTTCCTTCATTCCTTTGTTCCTTCATTCCTTTGTTCCTTCCTTCTTCCTTCTGTCCTTCTTTCTCTCTCTTTTTCTTTCTTTTGCTCTGGGTGTTTATTTCCCCAGTAGGAAACTGATGTCCATGTATGGACCTTTTGGGAATTTTTGCACTGGAGGTGGGGATTCATGAAAGCTGGAGGAAAGTGAGAAAATTGTGAACCAAAGTGAAGAATAATGTCAACTGAAGGTGGAGGAGACTGCAAACTTACGAGCAAATTCTTACATGGAGGCTGGAGAAATATACACGATATCCAGAAACTCAGGATCCCAAAGTCAGATATGTCTTAAAAAAATGCAATCTAGTTAACATTTTTTTTGAGATGATCTACTGTATTTTCCTGAAAGAAGAGAAAAAGATTCTATAGTTTCTGTTTACATTATTTTTCTTAAATTAATTTTAAATGATTTCTGGGAAAGGATATCTCTAGTGAGTCTATTTCCCAGTCTAAAAGACTTAATTTACAGGAATTTTCTGTATTTCCAATGTTTTCTTCCTTTTAATTTTCCTTAAGGAAGATATCACAACAAATCAATGGTTATCTTCTCCTTCTTAGGATCTTAGATCTAAATGGATATAAGAGAAAACTTAAGTTTCCTAGAATTCAATTTGAAAAAGATTCTTAAGTATCACTCCTCTGCAACTTGGTTTAAGGCACTATGACAAATATTGGAAATATGAAGAATCCATAGTTTCTACTCTTAAGCTGCTGTAAAGCCAAGCATGAGCAGCTTTCCAGAAGAATGCTACTGTGAACATCTTTCAAGGTTCTAATTACATAGTATAGCAAACTTTCTATTTATTCAATAACAAATCAGAGCAAAACATTCACAGAAAATCAAGCTACAGCATTCACAATATTACAACTTATTGCAGAAAATCAAAATACAGCATTCACAACAACTTATCACTAATATGGCCACATAGTTTTCACCACAGTGGTCACATACTTTTGAACAAAGAACAATCATTTAGAAACTCAGTCATTCAGTCCTCCTTAAGGGACACACAATACAAAAGTCAAAGTACTCTGCCCCTGGGTAGTACATTCATTTAGTCAATCACAGAGTCCTTAATTCAATCACAAAGTACCATCACAAGTAAATTACAATTCCATCAGTTGTTACTCAACAGAAAATAACACAGTTCAGCAGACAGGGCTTCCAACTGTCTTACCATTAGATCCATACCTAGTTAGTCACCAGAGAGGGAAGCACCAACATCTGGGTTTTCAAGGCTGGGGAGACTCAATGGCTGCCCAGATTCTAATCTGGCGAAATCACGTAACTTCCAAAAGTGAGTCCCAAAGCAAAACCTCACATCAGGGTCAGTTACTACTTGGTATTCATGGAGAGGTCTTTTCATCTTGACACTGGGGCAAGTTCTCAGATTCCCTGGATCCCCTTCCATAGTCCCAGATCCTACCTGGATTCACCAAACTGTCACCTGGATTCAAAGGCAGACAGCTCCCAGGTCCTTGTCCAGCTCTCCATGCACTTTCTGTTCCACACTGAAGCTCACAGCATCCAGTCCACCTAAAATCCTTCACAGTCTCTGTTCCTGGGAAGTCAAGGCTTAACAAAGCTAAAACAGACAAAGTATTGACACCACAGTCATGGCTCCTTCAGTAGCTCCAGCTGGCCCTCAGACTCAGCAGCTCCTCAGCAGCTTCTCAACAGCTGACCCTCCTTCAGCACCATAAGGTCTGTTCAAAATCACTTTATTCACATGGCTTGCTCCAAGAAACTCTGACTCAGTTTTCAATTCTCAATTCTCTCCAGCAGCTGCTCTGCCTCCAGATGCTTGTCCCAAGAAATTCTGACTCTACCTCTCTAGGGCTTTTCCTTATGTACAGTATTGCTCCTCCCTTTTCAGCCCCTTCCTGTTAACATCAGCAACAGGAGTTCATAACTTCTATTTCTTTAACAGAGGCTTAATTTGAAATAGGTGCTAAGTACCTCTCAGCTTAGCAATACAAAAGGAACTTCAAATTTTATTACTATTATAGTTGCTTAGGGCAGCAAAATCTATAATGAAATAATTATAAGGTAACTTGAGATGGGAGAGTTTTTCTGTAATGAGTATCATGTAGTATTCCTTTTCTCCTCAAATTATGGTATATTTACTTAATCAAACATCATTTTCATTCTCTGTAAAATAGAAATGGTATCTATAGTCTCTGTACCACAGAGGTGGCATAGAAAATTGATATATAATGATGAATTACCATTATTATTGTATATATTAAATTTTCTGTGTCCACACAGTTCTGTCTCTATGTGACTTAGATGAATGTATGAATAGTTTTAGACAGTCTTCTCTACTCATCCCTGTTCAAGGAGACAGTTTCCTGCTTAGAGGTAATTAGGAGAATGGAAATACTCTGCTCTCCTCAGAGATTGATTACAGGACTGGAGTTATACCTAGCTATCCTCAACCTTACTACTCTTTGTATAGGGTAAATGATTTTTAGGATTAAACTACAGTCATGATTACTAATTCTTAAGAGATGAGGAACAATCCAGGGGTTGTTTCCCTTCCCACCAAATTCTAGTTATATGATGACCATAGAGGGCAAATAGAAAAGAAAAAAAAAACAAGAAAACTTATGAAAACTTATTTATTCTAACAAGTAGCAAACAAATAAGAGAATTATACAGATAAGAATATACCTGACAATACACAGAGTAAATACATTTATAAAATCTCCTGGGAGAAGGGGGAGGGGGGGAGAGAGAGAGAAAGAGAGAGAGGGAGAGGAGAGTGGGAGAGATATTTAAGATATTTCCAAGTGGAAATTCCTTGAAGTCTCAGGTGGGAAGGAGAACATGAATAAGATGTAAATTTCTGGCTTCTCTACCTACATGTAAGCTTCTGGCAGAATCTTTCCCTTCATGGTCTTTTTTGTGTAGAGGATCCAGGATGACATGACTTTTCTCTCAAAACTGGAAGCCACATGATCAAGATCACTCCTCTCTTAAACTCCCATCAATTTCACCCCTCAGGTATGGAACATTGAGCAACAAACCTCTACCAACATAGAAAGTTTTATGTGAATAGGCTGCAATTCATATGATTTTTCTCCCCCTTGGTCAAAATGTGAATTGTGCCTAAATTCTCTCCACCTTGTTTTCAGGATAAGGAGTAATAGCTCATGTATACTCTTATTCAAGTAGGTATATGACAGGGGGAAAAAAGTTAATTTTCCAACCATGAAGGGGAAAATAATGTTAAAAAGCCTAATTTTGGGGGAAAAATGGTAAGATTTTGCTGAATATCTGTATTGTATATGAATTTCTGCATTTTTTTTGCAAATACAGCATTTAGAAATACATGTTTTAGAGCTAGATGTGTTAATAGCCAGCCAGTCACTGAATTTCAATAATTTTTTTCTTATTACACAAATATAATTTTTATTTTCCTTCACTGCAGTTTTTTAGATGCACATGGAAGGTTATTTAGGTACCGGTATATGAGTGCTTCACTTCAGTATGTTCTTTTATGGAAATTGGGGCTATAGATTGTGAGCAGGAACCAGATGGGACACAGAGCTAGAGTTGATTCAATTAGCATCAATCCACATAGCTCTGTAAATGGTAGCACACTGCTTCATGTCCCCTGCCACTCATGGAACTACATAAATGGATTGTAGTTAATTTGGTCCCTCCATAATCTTTCAGTCAGAGTTGTTATTGGAGTTCTATAGAGATGGGAATGCAAAAAGAGCTTGGGAGTGCATGTATGGCAATATTCAGTTTCTATACTGATAGGAAAAAAAAAAAGTGTTGATGTATTGTTGCCTGCCAAATGCTGATTCTGTGAAGTCCAGAAAAATAGAATATCTCAGATACTTTGATTCCATTCTCCTTTCTGATAGACAACTCTCATGCACTCATTTTTATAGTCAAGATAAAAGTAAAAGCACTGTGACTTGAATCTCATAAGGTAGTCTCATAAGTTTCATAAGCTGTGGAATAATAGTGATATCCTCTCCTCAAAAAAAAAAAAACACGAAAAAAAGAATGTCAAAGAAGCATTTAAAAAATTATAGAAGAGAAGAAAGGTTGTATGGGGGCACAGTATCTAATCCATCATATTAAATTAGAAATACACTATTAAAAATATCTCAACAAAAGTTCTCCCTTTGTTACTGCAGAGAAGCTTACACTGTTCAAAAGTGTGTTGAGTTTTGTTTTTATTTTTAGTGGGGGGGGGGAGGGAAGGAGGACTACATGCATTAATACTTGAAAAAGAATGGGTTCTTTTATAGGTGGCAAATCAGTAGTAAAGCAAATGTCTTTTATTACTCTTTGCCAAAGGGAAAGAGACAGAGAAAAGAATACTTATGGGCTCAGGAGCTTCCCTGTCCCACGGTGAAGCCTGGGGCATAAATTGTAGCCATTTCTCAGAGCAACAGTATCACAGCCACATTGCTTTTATATATGAAAGCATAAAAGTGAATACCACATATAGTAATATCCAATTTTTGTATGAGAGAAAGGCTGAACTACAGTTGGTGTGGCAATGACAACTTTCAATCACCTGCCTTTGTGTAAAACACTCCTGCTGTAATTTTATTTTTTCTTTCTTTTATTGGCATTACCAAGTAAGGGATTCATTAAAATAAGAATTCTATGGTCCTCAGGTTTGTTAACTGGAAGGACTGAAAAATGATAGTGACTAAGGGTCATATCTATTGACGATGGCTTATTTCCCCAGACATAATAATTATTGACATGAATCTTTAAGAAATTACTAGGAAATAAACTTGTGCAGTTTTCTTTAAATATAAGTCCCCCATAGGCATAAAACACTCTCAGTTTTCAAAATGAAACAAACATATTGTTTTCAGGCAAGTTCCTTTTTAAATGTTCATAGCAGAAACTTCAAGCACAACTTCACAGAGCAAGCTAATGCAACTTTCTGAATAAGCTTTTTTTACCCATCTCATTCTCCTCTTTCATAGCATGACTTTAGCTTTGTATAGGCACAAATGCACACATACATACACACAGCCAATTTCATTGAATTCCATCAAAACAAAAATTACACAATAGTTTGTTTTTCATGAAAAGTTTCTGTGATCACAACCAATTACATTCATCTTTTCTTTTTCTTTTTTTTGAGTCAGTTTTGTTATCAAGCTCACATATCTTCTGAATTTTATTTCATTTTTGATAAAATTTGTTATGTTTCTTAAGGTTGGCTTTGCAGAGCTGTAGCACTGAATTCTATGACCTTTTATTAGGAGTGTTGCTTTCAATTAAGCTAAGTTTCCATCAAGTACCATAATCATTATAACTTATAAACATTTTACAGAGTTGTTTTACTAATCACCTTCCCTATGACTCTCCATCCCCACCTGGTTTATAAGGCATTTGAAGGTAGAACTTGTATCAGTTCTAATTTAAAGACAATGAAAGCATACAGAAATTAAACATATCTTTATAGTTTTCTTTAGTGTACTTTCATCCCACTTACAAATGTTTTGATTCAACCTGCTTTTGCAAAGTATTTCAGCTATGATTCAACTTTAATAATGCACAGCCTAAAATACCCCACCCCAAGTATTAAATCAAAGATGTGAAAGGAGTTTTTACTATATTTCTATTAAATAAACTAGATAAATTCTAGCAAAATAGTTAAATGGGAGATTGTGTCTAAGCCAAGATGTTCCCCACCTCCAAATCCATTCAAAATGTTGTAAACATTTTAAAATAAAATATAACAGCAGAAGCAATAAGGAAAGAAATCACTGTCAGCACATATCCACTAAAAACAGTAAAGAGAAAAAATAAATGAGAAAGAAGAAAAAAATCTTCCAAAATGTTGAAGTACTATGAAATTAAGAAATGCCAGGATAACTTTTAGGAGAAGGAGTCCATAATCTCTGTTTTTAGCCAAGAATGAGCAATCATAAAAAACCTAGATAGTAGAAAATCTTCATAAAGAAATTTAGTGATGAGATAATAAATAGATCTCATATTTTATGTAATTTTTAGTAACTATCTAGTTATCTACCAATGTAAGAAAAATAATTTGAGGAAAAAGTCTAAATGATCTACATTTACAGAAATATGTTGGTTTACTTGGAGTATTTTAGGCAAAGTACAAAAACTAATCTAGGAAAATTATGACCCCAGTGATATAGCAGGCTACAAAGTAAATCCCTCAAACCAACAGCTTTTTGTATATGGAATGAAGGAATGATTGAGTGCATGAAAGAGAAATAATTTTTGTGTTTATTTTTTGCAAAATTCTGTGTTAAAAATTATGGATATAAATTTAAAAAAAATAAGAAAATAAGACATCTACTTCTGCCAAAGAGTTTTATTTTAATAATGGGAGGTAACATATAAAGGAGGTTTCAAAAGCATGGTGGATGGCAAGGTTTAGTGTTGCTCAAGGTCTGGACACAAGGCAAATGGTAATGCATTCTCTTTAGCATCATTTCCATTGATAAACCATAAATGTTCCTGATCTTATTTTGCTTGACTATAATCTTTTCTGGTTCTTCAGGAGCTATGGATGCTGAGGAAAAGGGGTTCCAGAATCTGCAAAGGTAACTGTTGGTAAGAGATTACTAACAGAAATAACAAGACCCAACAGGAGGATATAACAAACATAATTTCATTTGATAGCAAAAAAAAAAAAGGATTAAGAGGGGGCAGAATAAAGATGACGGCATAGAAACAGGAGAACTCTGTGGCTCCCCCCATAACCACCTCAAAAACCTATAAAATATGACTTTAAACAAATTTTAGAGCTCCAGAACTCATAAAATGACAGAGAAACAAAACTCTTGCTGAAGGCAGCCTGGCAGATGGACAGAAAGGGCTCATTGCAGCACTGTGGGAACAGAGCCCAGCCCCATGTGGTTTTAGCCCTAGGTCATCCAGGAGAAGCCCTGGCTAGAGCTTTCAGGAGAGCAGATCACCAGCAACTGGGGTGGTTTCCAGAATTACCAACCCATAAGAGCCAAGGACAAAGGGAAAAGGTCAGTGGAACTCGGCTAAATTTTGGGGAGAGGGTGCCACCAACTGCCTCCAGAGCTAGAAGCGCTGGCCCTGCAGCTGCCGCCATGTAGCTGCTTCACAGCTCACGGCCTGCAGATTGCAGGGGGGCCAGGCAATCATTCAGAGGCTAAGTGCACTTGCCTTGAGCTGCCTGGATCAGGATCAGGTCTTGGGTGGTGGTCCAGTGAGCCAAAGCTGGTGGGGATGGGAGAGACTGTGGCCTCCTAATAGCTCCAGCAGCTGCGAAAAACCCAGTGATTTGGGACAGCAGTCTCCCCTCTGAAAGCAGAGTTCTACTAAGCCCAAAAGTCAAGTGATTGACTGGCAACATGAGCAGGCAAAGGAAGCAATGCAAGCATAGCCATCCAACTTTAGATTCCTTTTTTGGGGACAAAAAGGATCAAAGTGTGGAACAGGAGGAAGACATCACAGTCAGAACTCCTGCACCAAAGCTTCCAAGAAAAATGCAGACTGGTTATAAGCCACAGAGGAGCTTAAGAAGGATTTTGAAAACCAAATAAGAGAAGTGGAGGAAAAATTGGGGAGAGAAATGAGAATGATGCAAGAAAATCATGAAAAGAGAGTCAACAATGTGACTGAAGAAAATGACACCTTAAAAATAGACTGACTCAAATGGCAAAAGAGGCCCAAAAAGCCAATGAGGAGAAGAATGCCTGAAAAAGTCAAATTTGCCAGATGGAAAAAGAATCTCAAAAGTTCACTGCAGAGAGAATAATTCCTTCAGAATCAGAATGGAGCAAATGCAAGCAAATGACTTTATGAGAAATCAGGATGCTATTAAACAGATACAAATAAATGAAAAAATAGAAGGCAATGTGAAATATCTCCTTGAAAAAACCACTGACCTTGAAAATAGATCCAGGAGAGACAATTTAAAAATTATTAGACTACCTGAAAGCCATGATCAAAAAAAGAACCTAGAAATCATCCTTCAAGAAATTCTCAAGGAAAATTGCCCTGATATTTTAGAACCAGAGGACAAAATAGAACTTGAAAGAATTCACCTATTACCTCTTGAAAAAGATCCC
>JAQQSU010016956.1:0-10814 GCA_028627135.1 Pseudochirops cupreus | reverse complement strand
GCTCAGAAATCAGGATCAACCCCGTCTGGAGCAGGCGCAGATGAGGGGCTCTTGGCTCCCTGTCTCCTCCCTTGTCCCCCACCCCCCTCGTTACCTGTTCTTCAACTTAATAATAAATGCCAACGTATGAAAAAAAAATCAGTGCAAGAAAGTGGCTCATCTCTGCATCTGCCCCTATCAGTCATAACCCTGAATGATGAGAGTCAGCCATTCTCTGGTCCTTCCCCTTCCTATGAGCTCAGGAGGAGACTCAGAAGTGGGCTCTGCAAACTGTAAAAGTGTCCTCTCTTCAGGGTGCTAGCCAGCCTCACACAGTACTCTTCCTGACTTTATCAACTGCATTCTATGGAGGGAGTTTGATGCTGGGAACATATTTTGCCCCTAAATCCTTAATTATTTTACAAAGGGTTTCTCTGAGCAGATGTGCTGGGGTAAGCTCCTCTCTTTCCTGGAATAGATCTCTTACAATAGTCAACATATTCCCTCAGTGCAGGGGCAAGGATGCAAGAGGAGGGAAGTCAGAACTCAAAGGGTCCTGTTTCATGTTTCCTTAGGTCTCTTCATCCCTGACATGAAGGCCCTCACTCCTCACCACAGGCTCCCAGGCTCCCTACCTTCCTTCAAAGCATGGTTGAAATATTTGCCCTCCCGCCCGCCCACTGATGGGACATTGGAAAAGCTGGGAGAGGGGGAACGTGGAGCCATTGGTCTTTGGTCTTTCCTCCTAGCTGAACCCCTGAAACGATATGGACAGGTGAGAGTGACCCAGTGTACATGATCAAATGTCAGGCTTTTCTGGGCTTTTTAAGGCCTGACTGGATTCTGGATGAAGACGTACATTGTCTCAATTTATGGGGATTAGCATCTATATACACCCTGCAAAAATCATTGATTTGTTCTCTTAAGCTGAGAAGCCTGAGTCCTCCATTTTAGGAGCCAGGCCTTGTCTACTTTTTGGAAAATGCTTCACTAGGGTCCAGGTCTGATATCCCATTTGTCTGGGGGCTCTAGAGGAGAGCTGTTGGCTGGAAAATCAAGCAGCAAGAATTCTGAGGCCATGCGAGGTTTCAATTGTAACCAGTTACTCCTTTTTTGATTCTCACATTTCCTAATTTCTGAACTCAAATGGTTTGTAAAAGAGTGAAACAGCCTGGCAATTGGCCCTGCTTGGGGCAAATTGGAAGCTTCAATTATATCTCACCAAAACTGGTGTGTTTTTTTAAGAGAGAACTGAAAATCCTTTCCAAATAGATTATAATTGTGAAACTCCTATTAAGAAGGCATTAAACATTCCTCATTAATAACAGCAATTTGAAATACTAGAGTTCACTGGCACTTGAAAATGTCATTCGGAAGATTTCTTGTTTCCTTTGTAGTCCATCATTAAGCTGAAGTTCCTTTGTGGCTACAGCCTGCTATCAACTGTCTCTTCCTGAAGAGGGGGAAGCCCCTCCCCCTGCTAATGCAGCCTTGTTATTCAGGCCCCAGCTCTCAGGCCATCACTGAGCAAGGAGAGGAGGTAGAGCCTCATCCTTCAAATTTAAATTTCCTGCAAATTTCAGTGAAAGATGTGATTCTTTGGCTTCTGAAATCAACTGTGTCCCCAATGCCAGTTCAAGGCATTTTGCTAGAGTAAAAGAGTAAGGGTAGGAACTATTTCAGGACAAGAAAGGCCCTCTTCTTTTCCAGCTAAATATTTCTGTAATGGGTAAATTATAGAGACTTGTTTATTTCTTCCATGACTTGAAATGATCAAGATCAGGGATACATTATGTAGAGAAGATGTGACGTTTTCAGCTTTTTCAAACATGTTGGAGTTTTGATTGTGGAAACTTTATGAAGTCGAATTTTAACTTGGAGAAGTCCAGTGTGATTCATTTAGCACCCATTTGTGTGGGATCTTGGGCCAGGGTCTGTCAATTAGTCCCTTGAGGTCCTTGGATAAAGCACTTAACAGCATTGGGACTCAGGTCTCTCCTGTGTAAAATGAAGGATCAGACTCAAGGCCCTCCAAGACCACTCCCAAGGATACACTACACTCCCATGATACAAAGTCAAAAAAAGATGCAATGCACACTTTCAAGGAGCATATAGTATTACAAGACCATGGGGGCAGAATATGGAAGTTCAAAGCCACAGTGAAATATGAAGTGATTTCAGTAGGAAGTGAGCACAGATGAGAGGGTGGGTTGGGGTGGGAGCTTGGCAAGCAGCCAATGAATCAGGAAAGGCTTTCTGGAAGAAGTGGTACTCAAAATGAGGATGAAAGGAGGCCCATAGATTGCATAAGGCCCTTCCTGGCATGGGGAGCAGCCTGAGGAATGGCAACAGAGACAACTAGTGACATATCTGGTTGAGGTTCTATCTCATAGTGGCTGGAGTAGAGAGGTTGAGAAGAAGAATGATCTGAAATTCAATTGGATCTACCACTAGGAACCTACCATGGAGAGTCTTCAATGACACACTCAAGAGTTTAGTAGTTGCTGTTCTTTGTTTGTTTGTTTGTCATCCTGGAGAGAATAGGAATGTGCTTATAACCCTGGAATGGAAGAGGGACATGGACAGACATGAATATTATTGGATCAACTGAGTGAGAAAATGGATTGCAGAAAAGAGAGCCTGGAAGAGAGCAGACCTATCACAGGGCTGCTCCCAGAATTTCCTCTGGATGGGAGAAGACCTATACTTCAGCTAGTCTGGCAGCAGCAGCATGGAGAGAAGGAGATGGCAGAGTGCAGAGGAAGAGGGGTAAATGACAAGAGTTGGCAATGGGTGATATGGGGGACCAGCAGAAAAAAAAAAAGGCAAGAGTCAAGGATAGCCCTAAGCTGGCTGCCTTGACAGCCTGGAAGCATCTTGATAACCTCCAAAGTGAGAGAGAAGGAAGGCCACCATGGCCAAATTAAAAACCAAACAAGAAACTGTAACCCAGGTGTCCATCCAGAAGAGACCACACCTCCAGGGACCATTTCTCTCCAAACTTTTTAGGCTACATCCAAATACAACCTCATTGACTTCAGCACAGTACTTGTCCCTTGATTCAGGAAGTTCAAGTACAGAATGTGGTTGAGGCTGCTCTTTAGTGTACTGAGAAGCCTTAAACATAACAATTGCAACTCCCTATGTTGCCCATCAGGGAAGTAGACTGATTTTCAAAGGGAACTGAGGGTGTCAGAGCCTAAGTAAAGGGAAAACCAGCAATGGAAGCCAGAGAGCTCAGAGCATGGGTGCTGGATTTTTCTGCTTAGGACAATCCTCTCATGTGACTGCTTTAACATGGAGTTCTACTATATCCACAACAGTAAATATTTTGATATGTAATAAGATCTCACATTTCTTTAACAACTCATGATTTGCCAAGCACTTTCCTCTATCATTAGAATTGAATCTTCCACTAGTCCTCAAAGTGAAGTGTTATATATCTTCCCATTTTACAGAGAGGTAAGTGAAGCTCCGAGTTGTTAAGAGATTTGCCGAGGATCACACAGACAGAAAGTATAGGGTTAGGATTCAAACTCAGGTCTTTTTACTTCCAAATCCAGTCGTCCTGTTTACATATGCTTTCCCACCTAACCTTCCTCATGAAGTAATCTGTGGTTATCTGCTTATACTAACACAATCATCAATCTATCCTCAAACCCTTACCAGTAAATAAAGGGTTGGACACTATTGGTTTTGCTGACTCTGTGGGACCATTTGGAGCAATCACAGATATAAGATTAGACTAGTTTTCAGTCACAACAAGGACAAGAGAAGAGATTAAATGTTAGGTGTTGGAATCCCAACCCTAACCTTGCCATAAATGAATGGCTGATTTTGATACTGAAGACCAACAAGAGAAAAGGGGAACAGATATAGGTATCTCCTCTTTTTTCCTTTATCTATGTCCTTATAAATGTACTTCAGTCTATAGAATGTGGACCTTCTTTCATTAAAAGTTCAATGTTGTTGAAATAAAATGCCTTAGAAGGCATGGGGAAGCATGAACTCCTCTCCAAACCGAGTGAATACTCCTATGCTTTGTGCAATTTTCTTTCTACCATACAGACCTCACAGAGCAGGGTGGTATCAGGGGATAGCCAAGCTGCAAAGGAGAAGCAGGGGGATGACTGGGATGGGAGTTCAAAGTAGAAATGCAGGGGGTCTTGTTTCTCCTGCTCAAGGCCATGGTGGCCTGGAACACTTCTGTGGAGTTCACTTGGCATGGCAGGCTAGTTGCTGGTAATAGAATTCTCTTCCAGTGGAGGTTAATTACTTTTTAGCTCTAGCAAAATAAATTTCCTGTCAAGTCCACAGACAGGAATAGGCCACTGTCACCATCTTTACCTGCAGTTTTAATTCAGCATTAATATCTGACATTAGCTTGCATTTAGTGGGCCATTCTCAGCAGTCAGGCTCCCAGAGGAATGGGACAGATTGGCAGTAATGTAGTCTAAGAAGTGTATTAAAGCATGAGCAGCCTCACCCTCAGTGCATTGTGAAGAAGATGAACTGACCTGTCTCTGCTTTTAAGCAGCAGTACAGAACTCCTGGTAAGGAAGATTACAATCCGCTTTGGTCAAATGCAGGGCATCTGAAGCATGGACCAGCCTTCAAGAGGGTCTTTCCAAACTACCAAGGTACCAAGCTGAATATATCAGTCACACCTCTTCTTTCTGGCTCCATGAATCCAGCTTCTGGAAATAGCCTATATCCAACTGTGGCCAACTTCAACAAAGATTAACACATTGCATGGGGTCCCCAGTAAAGATCAAGCATGGTGCCCTTAGACTGCCCCCATGCAGGAAGCCAATAACATCTTCCTTTTTACAGATAATTGACTTATGAAAATGAAACTGAAACTTAAGATGAAAACACTTGACCAAGATCACAATTATAAGAAGCCCCAGGGAATACAAACTCTCAGGAGGAAGAAGTATGAGATGAGTTTTACTGTATGTGTCCCAATCAGAAACTGTATATAGCAAAGCAAATAGGTGAATGTTTGTATCTTCTTATCATAGGGAGTTGCCAGGACACTGAGAGGTTAAGTGATTTTTCCCAGGACCAACCACTATAAGGCAGAGGTGGGACTTGGCCCCTAGTCTTCCTGATAGGAAAGACACTTCTCTCACCATGACATCATCCTGCCTCTTGGAATACATCTTGGAATCATTCTTTTATAGATGGGGGAAATAAGGTAAAGTAGACTAACTTAATTCTCTCATAGCAAATAAGTGCCAGAGATATGTCCTCTGACTTTAAATTCAGTCTTCTTTTCACTGTCAGGTTGTTGAATAAAAAGCACTGATCATCCACACCCATAAGAGAATAAACTATTCTCTAAACTTTGTTAACTTTGTTAAATGAATTACCAGGTTAAAAAGACATGACAATCCCAATGAAAAGATCATTGCTATTTTCTAATTGGGCATGAGGAAATGGTAGCTCTTGATTTCAAAGGACTGATCATGGAATCCATTTCCTCTCCCTTGCCAGAGAGGTGGTGGAAGGCTGAAATGAGCACAGCAGGCCTTGGGAACAATTAGCTGGTAGGGATTTTTCCCTGATCATTTCTTTTTGTCATAACAGGAGATAGGGGAAGTAACACCAACTAAAGAAAATAAATGCATGTTTAAAGTTTCCAGTATTTTAAGGCATGTGCGGGATAGAAGAAGCAATACTCCTTATATTTATATGTGAGTGATAAATGTCTCATTTGATGGAGACAAAAGCCTGGGCTCCCCAGGGGAGCTAGAGGCACAATCTCTTTTAGTGTGCCTTGCTGTAGCAAGGGACAGGGTAAGGAGGAGGGGAGGAGGAGAGATGTGAGGGAGGAGCACACTTAGTCAGGATAGGTAGGCAGAGAGGAGAAATTATTTCTCCAACTATATTTTCCAGGACTTTCTTCTCCTGAATCTGTATCTCTGGCAAGTATGTGGCTCCTCACCAGGTTCTTGCCAGCAAGGCAGAATTTCCCAGTCATTTAATAGTAAGTGGAACTGGAATTATAAAGCTTGGCAATAAAGATCAGAGAAAGTGAAGTCAGGTGACATTCATCTTCTAGCATCACATAAATATTATTAGAAGTTTGTTAGTAAGAATAACACAAACTGTAATCATAGCACAGTCCCAGGGCGCTCTTAGGTTTCTAAAACATTCCTCTCATAACAGCCTTGAAAGATAAGGAGTGCCAGTACTCATCATTGCTCTCATATCTCTACTGAGAGTTTGCTTAGTTTCCCCAACTATAAAATCAAGGGGTTCAAGCAGGTCTCCTGCAAGGTCCTTTCCAGGCTTGGTTTGATCTCCTTGGAGAGGGTGTGTCATTCTCTACATTCTGAGCATGAGTGGGCTGAGGAGATGGCATGACCCTTGAGCTTACTGTCCTAGTGCTATGGTCACTTTACAGAAAGGATCCTAACTAGGACTACACTCCCTTTGAAGAGAGAAACTCCTGAGTATTATTGCTCAGGAAACCTAGAAGGGTTAAGCAAATCTGATGATGGGGATTAGCATGAAGATAACAACAAAGAGGTACTTGTACTAAAGATGGTTGTTCTCCATGAGATTAAAACAATTTTTGGTTATTGGAAAATTTTAAAAATACGAAGTCAATCAAGAAATCATAAATCACGAAATGTAGACACACATGGAAAGGCAGAGGTCTTTGTCTGCAGCAGTTTTCAAGAAAAATGATTTGGAAAGGGAAAGACCTTTCTGGGAAGCCTATCACAGTATAGCTAAGGGTGGTCTAAGGTTTCCTTTACTGGAACGTAGGTAAATTGAAGCAGCACCCAAGTTAGCTGCAGTGACTTGGGTCCTCCAAAGACCTTCCCTTTGGGCTTCATATTCAATCCCTTCCTTGTGGAAGGAGAAAGGAACATGGAGCAGTGGGAAGAAGAAGGCATCGGACTGACCTCCGATTCAGAAAATCAGGGTCACATGGCTGTGTTGCCACTCCCAAGATCTGGCAATGACCGCTAGCCATTTAGCTGCTATGGGCCTTGGTTTCTTCACGTACAAAATGAACATGATCAAACTTTCACCTCCCACCTCACAGAGTTATTCTGAGGAAGGCATTTTTCAAATCATGTTCTCTAAAAAGAAAGTCATTAGTCTAAGGAAAGCAACAGTGTATAAATAAGCTGCTCTGGTCTCCAAAGACCACTCCCCCTCCCCACACAGACACTGGGCAGAAAGCCCACAAACGTAAAGCCAAAGCACCTCAGTCTTCAGAGAAGAATGGTGTGGCTTATTCATTGTTAAGGGACTGTAATTTATTTAGGGCTTAGAATTTACCGAGGATCCACTACTCACCTCATCCATCACAGACAGACACAGGAGAACCAGAGCAGTTACGTGCAAAAAATTAAAAATCTATTTGTTGCCCTTGGCAAGTTTCCATTTCTTGTTCAATGTTGTCTGTTTCGTTTGCTTTTATTGGTTTATTCTGACCTATAAGAATGACAAACGAGCCTGTTTGGGGAGCCTGGGAGAGTCTCTCCCAGGGAATGTGGGCATTTTCATTGGAGGTGGGGGGGGAGGACTCTGTGCCATTTTATTTGCTTAGTAATGGCTCGACTAGTCAGGGAAATTGGAATCTGAAGAATTGCCATTTTCCATTCTTCTTTCCTGTTTTACATTGTCATCATCTTCTTTTATTGGCTTCGGAAAAATAAATTCTTAGTATGAAGTACAGTCGCAGTCACACTCTTCTTTCTCAAAGACAGGTACTTTTTATTTCCTACATCTTTTGTCAGAAATGATCTTATCCACTATTTTCTCACCAGATCCCTAGGCTAAGTTGAGTGGAAAAGGTTCTCATTAATCTGTCGCTTAAAAATATTTAATGTTTCTTATTTTTGTTCTTCTTTCTCTACTATCCTTTTTCTATTTTTTCCAACTTATTAATGAAAAGGAAGGAAGGAAGGAAAGAAGGTGGCCCTTATTAAGGACGTTTTATATGTCAGATACTATACTAAGCACTGGGGACAAAAATACAAAGTGAGACAGTTCATAATGTCAAGAAACTTACATAATAAAAGGGAGAAACACTACATATAGAAGGTTAGTGGCCAAAGAGGGGAATATTGGTTTGCAAAATTAAAAGAATGGTAAGGGTAGCCATAGGGGAATAGGTTGGCGTGTCCTCTCTAATAGGCAAAAGCAATATTGATTATTTTGTGGTTCCACAATTAGAAAGTCAGATGGGATAGAAAAAAGATACAGGAGTAGGACAGCTGGTGAGAAAATGGCCAGAGCATAAGGAGAACTATGACTGGGGCTGACTAGAATTAGTCATCACCTACTGGACACATTCACTAATCAGGTTAAGGTAATAATGTTGATGTAGAAGAGTAGTGTCCAACTCACAGCACCAACAAACTAAATACTTGCAAGTGCTTCCAAAACCATATTAAAATACAATAAGGAAATGTGTAACAACATATATAAAAATACAATACAAGGCAGGTAATGCTAATTTGTGGTTTTCTAAGTCAATGTGAAGCAAATAGAGATATTTTTATTTGGGTTTGACACTACCAGTGAAAAAGTAAAAATGATGAGGAAGATGATAGTGGTGGTGGTGGTGGTAATTTCAATGGCAAAGTCCTCCATTGTCTCACTGTGAGATGAAGATAACTAATGCCTCAGAGGTTATGCCAGTAACTTACAAGCTTTAGTTGGTCCTTCCAAACTGGAAGACTTGGATGACAGTAGACAGTGTAACTATCATCAGAGGACCAGTATAGGCAAGTTGGGAGAGGCATCTCACCAGGGTAGTCACAGAATGAAATGTTTTTTTTTTCTTCATTTTTTTATAAATTAATTTATTTTTAGTTTTCACCATCATTTCCAGAAAATTTAGAGTTACCGGTATTTTTGTCTTTCCCCTACCCTCCCACCCCCAAAATAGCAAGCCTACTGAATACTCCTTGTCCCAATCTGTTCTCTCTTAAAAAACTCCCTCATCCCCCCTCCCTAACTTCCTAGTAGGGCAAGATGGATTTCTATACCCCAGTGACAGTATATCTTATTTGCCAGGTGCACGAAAAAAAATTTTTTTTATACACACTTGTTTTTAAAACTTTGAGTTCCAGATTTTTTCCCTTCTTCCCTCCTCAACCACCCCCATTGGGAAGATAAGCAATTCGATATAGGTTGTACATGTATAGTTACCCAAATCATTTCCATAATTGTTATATTGTGAAAGACTAACTATATTTCCTTCCATCCTATCCCACCCCCCACTTGTTCTTTTTTCTCCTTTGACCCTATCCCATTTCAAAAATGTTTGCTTCTAACCACCCTCTCCCCCAATCTGCCCTTCCTTCCTCTTATCCCCTACCCCTCTATTTCCCTGTAGGGTGAGATACCCACTTGGGTGTGTATGCTATTCCCTCCTTAAGCCAAATTCAATGAGAATAATATCATCCCATTCCCTTTCATATTCCTACTCTTCCCCTCCACTGAAACAGTTTCCTCTTGCCTCTTTTATATGAGATAATTTACCCTAATCTATCTCTCTCTTTCTCATTCTCCCAATGAATTCCTCTCTCACCTCTTAATTTAATTTTTAGATATCATCCCTTCATAGTCAACTCATACTGTGCCCTCTGTCTATGTATACATGAACATACATATGCCCACATTCACATATATATATATACACATACATATACCTCCTGTACATACATGTGTATATATGTATACATATATACATATAAATTCCCTTCAACTATCCTCATACTGAGAAAAGTCTTATAAATTAGAATTATCATCATCAATCATTAATTATTTTTCCATGTAGGAATGTAAATAGTTCAACTTTAATGAGTTCTTTATGATCTCTTTTTTTCTGTTTACCTTCTCATGCTTCTTGTATTTGAAAGTCAAATTTTCTGTTCTGCTCTGGTTTTTTCGTCAAGAATGCTTGAAAATCCTCTATTTCTTTGAATCACCATATTTTCCCCTGAAGCGTCATACTCAGTTTCTCTGAATAGGTGATTCTTGGTTTTAGTCTTAGCTTCTTTCATCTCCAGAATATCATATTCCAAGGCCTGTGATCCCTTAATGTAGAAGCTGCTAGGTCTTGTGTTATCCTACTTGTGTTTCCACAATACTCAAATTGTTTCTTCCTGATTGCTTGTAGTATTTTTCTCCTTGACCTGGGAATTCTGGAATTTGGCTATAATACTCCTAGGAGTTTTCTTTTGGGATCTTTTTACTTTTTTTTTTTAATTATTTTATTTTTTTTTAATTTTACGTTAGTTTGCATCATTCATTTCCACAACATTTTGAGTTACATATTTTCTCCCCTTCTTTCCCCTACCCACCACCCCAAAACAGCTATCCCAGTGTGTCCCCCCTCCCCCAGTCTATTCTCTCCTATGTCACTTTTTGGTAGGGCAGGATGAATCTCCCAACCACAGTGCCTGTGTATCTCAAGTTCCAGTTGGATGTAGTCAATAACAATAATAATAATAATTGCATATATACAAAGATATAGATATAGATATATATTTATAACATTTGATTATAGAAATTTAGATTCTAGATTCTTTCTCTTCCTCCCTCGTCACCCACCCCCATTGGAAGGATAAGCAATCAAATACAGGCTGAACCTGTGAAATTATGCAGAACCTCTCCATAGTGAGCACACCATGGGAATCTGATTACATGTCCCTTCTTCCTATCCTGCCCCACCATCGACTCTCCACCCTGTCCCTGTCCCTCTACAAAAATGTGAATGTTCATCAGCCCTCCCCCCCAAGCTGCCCTCCCTTCCATCACCCCACCTCTCATCCCCCTTCCCCCAACTCTTCCATGTG